>OZ024902.1:11012832-11025332 GCA_964017125.1 Flabesymbios commensalis
TCTGGAACCAAATAACTTGGCTGGTGTTGTTTTGTTGTGTATTGAAATGACAGAACAGACAAAATAATGATATAGCTAGTCATTTTGGTTATCAACTCGTGCTTATCGTTCATCCAACTTTCATAGGCAACATTTCTGTTTTGTAGAGTCCCTCTTTGAATTCGATCCTATTCCTTATTTTGTGGAATTAAGTATATAAATATTTACTCAAATTTGTAAATAGTTTCAATGTAGGTTCAAAAAAATATTAAAATATATGATATGGTCATTCCCACCGGGACCCCGACTCTGACATATCAAGGTCATACAAGAAAAGAAGGTAAAAATCAAAGGTAGCTTGAAATTTAAACTGAAAGTCGTGGATCATCAAAATGAAGATACACGCACCTCGCGCCTTCCAATCCAAGGTCATTCTCACCATGACTTTGACTTTGACATCTCAAGTCCAAACATGAAAAAGGTCGAAAAGGAAAGGCTGCCTGAAATTAGAACTGAAAGTCGTGGGTCGTCAAAAAAAAGGCAAAATCTCTACCGTGACCTCAAGGTCATACAGAAAAGAGGTCATACAGGAAAAAGTGGTAAAACAATCAACAAAATAAAATAGCAACGTTATAATAAATATTATACACTGGATTGCGTAAAAAACGCAATTAGAATTAGACGGTCTTTTTGTATACATGTCTCAAGTCTTTCAACACTGTTACAGGGAGTGAGTCAGGTTCACCACTTCACACTTTATGTTCTCTATGCCCTCCTTTATACCTTATCATGCGTTATCATATAGATTATATTACGCATAGGATAAAGCCCGAGGAGCTCTACATTCTTAGCTGTGAAACGGTCGAGGCCGAAGGCCGAGGTTTTGTTCACAGCTAAGAATGTAGAACTTCGAGGGTTTCAACTGACTTAAAACACATCCGAACATGATGAGGACAATCAACAGTTTAGTCACACCTGACTGAGTTTAATACCATACGACTTCCAGGATAATTGGTCTGTAGGCCTACTAGGTCAAAAAATAACTCTCCATTCCCGGCTTACAATGTAGTGGTCGGACAAAGAAAAGATTGTGGTGGTGTGTTTTAAATGGTGGGGTGCCACTGGCGACTCTAGCCTTTATCTGGCGAAGGCCCGTGAGTGTTATTCGGTGAATACTGAGATAAATTGTTGGGTTTGGCCTTTATCAGGCGAAGGCCCGTTAATACTGGGTGAATACTGAGATAAATTGTTGACTCTGACCTTTATCAGGCGAAGGCCAGTGAATCCTGGTTGCATACTGAGATAAATTGTTGACTCTGGCCTTTATCAGACGAAGGCCCGTAAATACTGGGTGCATACTGAGATAAATTGTTGACTCTGGCCTTTATCAGGCCAAGGCCCGTAAATACTGGGTGCATAATGAGATAAATTGTTGACTCTGGCCTTTATCAGGCAAAGGCCCGTGAATACTGGGTGCATAATGAGATAAATTGTTGAATCTGGCCTTTATCAGGTCAAGGCCCATTAATTATATACTGGGTGCATACTGAGATAAATTGTTGATTCTGACCTCCATCAGGCGAAGGCCCGTTAATATTGGGTGCATACTGAGATAAATTGTTGGGTTTGGCCTTTATCAGGCGGTGGACCATCTACTGTCTCTTGTTTGCTGTGCGAGTCAAACTGTGGATTTCACTTAACTACGGAGTGGAGCGACACCCGGTGAGTCCCTCCGGAAAACTGTGATAAATAAAAGAAGCCGCTTTTATTTGGTGGTCATTTGGCGTCCTATGGTTGAGAAAGAATCTATAATAGCTTACATATAAATACAATAAGCATGTCGCATGTGTTTTTTTGACTTCTGTCTGATAGTATTTAGCTTTTCTCGAAGGTGGGGGTTTTTGCTACAGTACAGACAGGTGGATCAAACGCAGACGTTAACGAGGTGATAACGCTATGCACTGCTGTTCAGATAAGCCAGTTTAACCTGACCTGTCTTACCAGTCAATGATTTATTATTAAGTCACGAAAAATACAATTATCAAAGTATTATTTTATTCACAAATTTAAAATATAAATGTATTTTTAATTTTTTTTAATTATCAACGGCAATGTTTATATTTTTACTAATTTTCTGAAGTGCTAATTAGCTAATGTAACTGCTGTCTTGCTGGACGCCGCAGTCGTTCCCATGTTTTGTTGGTTTCTGTCTCAGGGAAGAATAGGTCTGCATGTTTACATACTGCTTAATATTGACGCTACTCGGATTGGATCTAGCCTATATTTTCCTCGCGTGCCGAAGACGTTATATATTAGTTAAAGTTAAGAATTTGTATCGCCCTGTAAATACAAAACATTTGTATTACATTTAGAGAATGTCGGCACAACGTCTTCGACGTTGGTCGAGCATTGTGTAAATGCTAAACTGTTTTGTGTTGTCACACCAACTGCTTCTTGGGGCGGGGGCCCTAGGGTAGTGGTTAGTGCGGCTGCCTTTCACGCCAGAGGTCGGGGTTCGGTTCCCGGTCTCGGCGGTTTGAAAGAAACAAAATTGTTTCTTCCCCATCCACGTGTGAAAGTCAGTATTGTGGGGAGCCTCCGTGACCGAGAGGTAGTGTGCTCGGCCTCAGACCGCCAGGGCTCGAATTTCGAATCCTGTGTCTGGAGGACAGTGTCATCTCAATCATCTCACCATCCTCAGGAGGTTCTCCTGGCCCAGTTTAGCCTATATGTGCACATAGGTGGCCTAAAGCCCGATTCATTTCATTTTATTTACCAACTGCTTGTTATGTCTCAGCCACGCCAACACTGATAAACCCTGCTTACCTTTCTAAATAAATAACTTTGCGAGTTAACGTGCAATTATAATATAATTTATCTCATTTTTTTTGAGTAATGAAAAAGCTTTCTGGTGATATTTATTACAAGTTTGTACGATGAAAATTTAAAAAGTTAGGGATTTATATTGGGATGTTTATGACACCTAGCTGACGCACTGACACCACTGCCTTTCCCTGCTAATCAGTATTGTAATTGCACCTTTTGAAGCCAAGAGTGCACTAGGTGTTAACTGATCCGCATATAAATAAATATATGCTTTGAAGACCACATTCAAACATGGTTTTCAAATAATAACAGAAAACGTATTATTACATAGTAAAAATAGTTATATCCCCGGAAACCATTTTTCAGCCACTATGATCTGATATGCGTCCTGGCGCTGTGCCTGGAATATTGACGTTTTTTTATAAAAATTATAAAACATTTGTATATAAGTTATTTTTTAGGAGCAAAATTATTTTCAAAATCTTTCACAGCCGACCATAACACATTTACATGTCTTTTTTCTCTAGGCTGTTTCTGAATGGTAGCCGTTTTATAGCCCTCTATGTTTTTTTCAATCGTGAAAGCAATGTCTTGTTGAAATAATTTCATTTTGATTGATGGTGTATGTCCTATGTATATCACCGATGAACTGAGGATTGTGAGTTTGTTGTATCATATAAAATGTTCACCCACTTGAAGTTGTGTCTCACGTCAATACTTAAAAAAACATCTATCTAACTCAGCAGGCCACGCCTCAGAGGCCACCCGTCTAACAGTCTGTTAGCGAGTGTCTAGGTAAGACAAACATGACACTTTGATCCAATGCTGGTTTAATGTTGGACCACCGTATGCAATTATGGCAAACATTATGGCAACAGACGGGAACATTACACATAAATAGTACATGGAATGTAGTCATTCAAAACAAACCATATAAACAAATATAATATCACTTGTTAAAAACATGAATACATTTAAAACACAAAATACTCATTAACGTTGAATAATATATTGTAAGTAAACGTTGAAGACTACCTTGGTTGGATTGTTTCATATCTAAATATATCAGCTAGATAAACTTTAGTGCCGCAAGTTAAAATTATAACTAGTTATCATAGCTATCGCTACTCAACCTTTCAGCAAACTTTTGAAAGTTAAGTTTATTTGTATTCTTTAAACTAATATAAAATGGTTTAATTGATAACACATCTTCCAAACATATATAATGATATGTAGGATGGAAAAATATGGCTCGTAATTGTAATTTACACACTTTAATGTGTGAGGATATAATATGTGCGTGATGGTACTACAAGGGTTCCGACTGGAAGGCTGGCGGGCGTACCTATTGTTATAGCAGGACAATGGTAACTAGCTGCTTAACCTAGCAAATGTGATAAAGCCATCGATCTGTGGCGTCCTCACTAAGCGTGTTCAACGCTCACGCCGTGCCAGGTCAGGCGTGGCCGTTTTGTAACACACGGTAATTGCTGCCACAGATCGAGTGCCCCCCCCCCCCACTGTCTGTAATGTATGTTGCTATTTGACATACACCATTAGACATACGTACATAGTAACAGTTACAATCTGTCTCTTGCTGAATGTTTTATCTGCTGCCGTGTTTACTCAAACTGATCTGTACTTTCGATGACATGGTGTTTTTGCTATATATTTTCTCAAAGATTGTCTTAGAAATAAAAGTTAAAAAATAGTAACTGTTCATAACGATGACTGGGCGGGGGCTCTGGTGCAGTTGTTAAAGCTGCCTGCTGAGCAGACGAAGAAAGAAAGGGCAAACATATTAAACAGGTGCTGTTTTTCTACCAACTCATTGCGAAATACACCAGTGGGTGTAACCCATCTAGAGTGGTGTAAGCCATCTACAGATCTACGATCTTGAACCTAGACTACGAAATGACGGGTATTAATCTACTGATGATCATGACCCTGCTTCTGATGCGCCATGTCGTAATGATCAGATCAGAACTGACGAGAGAAAGACTGCAGCTTCTGAGGACATTTGTTTTGCATCAGAATTACACTCGCTGCAGTCTGACAAAGGCTAAGCGGGAAGTATACGAGACCTGTGAGATTCATGACGAGGCTGATGCTATTGCACTCGGTAAGTTACGGTGTCCCAGCAATCACCAGACGGTGAGCCAATGGTGGTGTGAGGTTGGATCACCGTCTGCGACGCTGGCCAAACATTAAACCATCATTATAAATGCAATGTATATGTTTGAACATATAGGTTCATCACCAAGCTTCTGATTGTGTGAGGGCGGGGCCCTGATGCAGTGATAAAAGCGGCCTGCTTGGGAAGTCGGAGATCGCGGGTTCAAACCCCGCTCTGGTATTTAAATTTCAAAGAAACACAATGTTTTTTCTCCGCTCACTTAATGTTGAGGGGAGCATCTGTGACCGAGATGTATCGTGCTCAGTCTCAGACAGCCAATGCTCGAGTTTCAAATCAGCCCATGTGTCTGGAGGGCAGTGTCATCTCAATCATCTCACCATCCTCATGAGGTTCTCCTGGACCAGTTTAGCTCACATGTGCACAGAGGTGCCTAAAACCCCATCCATTTTATTTTCATATTTCCGATGGTGCTTGGAAATAATCACTCAGAAACATATATTTACTTGCCCTTTTAAAGTACTACCAAGTAGTTATAATGGTTATGGAACCCCGAAGTATTTTAAAATAAATTTAAAGGCCCATTTGTACTTTAGTCTGCGACAACTGTGAATCGTGTGATAAAATATATAGCACCAGAATCGACAGTACTTATTTTAGCGACGCCATTTTTACAAAATATAACTGTGCGACGCAATAAACGCTCATTTTTTCTGATAATTATAAGAATGCATTTTGCGCACCCAGGTGATGTATGTAGATTTGGCCAAACTTGTCCTGACGGGTCGTACAAGAGGACGTGTCTGCTGCTGTCCCTCAATGAAGAAGGAGAACAGACCTACAGCTGCAGCTGTCAGATGAGCAAGACACCCCAGCTGTCATCTGTGAATTACGTCTGGAGTCCATGGTACACACTGACTGACTCACGCACGGGGTATTATCGTGAGATAAAGGACATGTTGGCCACAGGTTCACCAACTCTGGCGTCAGAATACATGTAAGTCATTCTACATCATTGTTTGATTCATAATGCGCCACATTATACAATTTAAATTATCACCAACTTGAAGTTGTGTCTCGCTGCCGCGAACCACAACTTCAAGTGTAACAAATTATTTACGCATGCGTAATTTGAATCAAAGCATACCAGATAAATTCATTAGGTTTATTGTTGATTTCTGGCAAGATGTCCACTGAAAAAAACAAAGACACCCAAAGCCGACAAGAAGTCTAGGCCTACTCTAAAACACAAAGACACCCGTCGCCGACAAGATGTCCACTCTAAAACACAAAGATACCCGACGTCGACAAAATGTCCACCCTGAAACACAAAGACACCCGACGTCGACAAGATGTCCACTCTAAAACACGAAGACACCCCACGCCGACAAGATATCCATTCTAACACACAAAGACACCCGACGCCGACAAGATATCCACTCTAAAACACGAAGACACCCGACGTCGACAAGATATCTACTCTAACATACGAAGACACCCGACGCCAACAAGATGTCCACTCTCAAACACAAAGACACCCGACGCCGACAAGATGACCACTCTAAAACACAAACACACCCGACGCCAACAAGATGTCCACTCTAAAACACAAAGACACCCGACATCGACTAGATATCCACTCCAAAACACACAGAGACAAGACGCCGACAAGAAGTCTACTCTAAAACACAAAGACACCCGACGCCGAGAAGATCATTCTAAAACACAAAGACACTTGACGTCGACAAAATGTCCACCCTAAAACACAAAGATACCCGACGCAAACACAAAGACACCCGACAGCGACAAGATATCCACTCTAAAACACGAAGACACCTGGTACTGACACGATGTCCACTCTAAAACACAAAACACCTGACGCCGACAAGAAGTCCACTTTAAAACATAAAGACACCCGATGTCGACAAGAAGTCCACTTTAAAACACAATGACACCCGACGACGACAAAATGTCTACTCTAAAATACAAAGACTCCCGACGCCGACAATGTGGCCACTCTAAAACAAAAAGACATCCGACGCCGATAAGAAGTCCACTCTAAGACATAAAGACACCCGATGCCGACAAGATGGCCACTCTAAAACACAAAGGCACCTGACGACGAAAAGATGGCCAACCGAAAACACAAAAACACCCGACGCCGACAAGATGTCCAACCGAAAACACAAAAACACCAGACGCCGACAAGATGTCCACTGGAAAACGCAAAGACTCGCGACGCCGACAATATGATCATTCTAAAGCACAAAGACACCGACGCCGACAAGAAGGCCACTCTAAAACACAAAGACACCCGACGCCGACAAGATGGCCACTCTAAAACACAAAGGCACCCGACGACGACAAGATGGCCATTTCTAAACACAAAGACACCCGACGCCGACAAGATGTCCACTCCAAAACACAAAAACACCAGACGCCGACAAGATTTCCACTGTAAAACGCAAAGACTCGCGACGCCGACAATATGTCCATTCTAAAGCACAAAGACACCGACGCTGACAAGAAGGCCACTCTAAAACACAAAGACACCCGACGCCGACAAGATGTCCACTCTAAAACACAAAGACACCCGACGCCAACAATATGTCCACTCTGAGACTCAAAGACACCCGACGCCGACAAGATGTATGATTGAAGAGCAAATATTTAGGCTGAGAACAGTATTAACTGTTCATGCAGGGAAAGCAGGTTATGTGCTGTACGTCTTTGTGCGTCATTGCTTAATCATTGCAACACACTAGACGTTTCCCCGATGCTGGGTTAATGTTGGGCGCACGTCGCAGACGGTGAACCAACATTAACCCAGCATTTGACCCCATTTACGTCCCTTCTAACCTCATTTATGTACGTAAGGAGCCATCTCAAAAGTTTTCACATTACCAAAAAACGTGTGGTCTACTGTATGTACCCACTTAATATTGGGTCGATCCCCCCCCCCTCCGATTCGTAGCGTTGGATTTGAGAAAAAACATTGATTTTCAATTAAATAGATGAGGTACTCTCTAAACATTCTTTTTTTGAGAGTTTCACAAATATGGCATTCGCCAATATGGTGCCTCGGAATTGATGATGATAGGGATCAAGTCGGGCATCAAATCAAGACATTGGCCTCCCATCACACGTCACTATATGTTATCAACAATACTGCCGTGAAAAGACAAAAGCCAGTAGCTGTTTACTTCACAAGTAAACAGATACTGCCTTTTGGCTTTGCAGAGCAGATCGAATAGTTCAACCAATATGCATGTTTTACATTTCTCATTTCAGGCTCGGGCTTGGCTATATGGCTAAGCTCCTAGAATTGAGTGAAGCTTCTTACTCAGCCAGCACCTCGATGAGTGGAGTACACGCACCAAGTATGGCATTGGACATAAACAACGGGATTGGATGGATGCCCCAACCAGGTGACCCGGACCCCTGGATTGAAGTGGACATGTTAAATACTTACACGGTTGTAGCTTGTTATTTGCAAAATACTCATACTTTTTTTCTCATTACCTATAATCTTAAGGTATCCGTCGACAGGATCTCCTACGAGTATATAGGACAGAACATACCAACAGATTTCCCGAATTCCCAAGCCACCACATATTGGTATGCTAATGCAGCAAACGGCAGGTATTGGAGAATCGAACCCGTGTCGTATACTCTTGGATTTTATGTTAAGGGCGATTTTATTGGCTACATTTAAAAGATGTTGTGACAAATTTGATGTGAGATTACGGAATGTTCGCTGTAAAATATCTTAACTCTAGGCCACTATGTTTTATTTCTCTGTTTTAGATCGGAAAACATTAAAAATCTAATGAGAGAGGGCGGAAAAAAGCACCAAGAAAAAAGCTTTGAAACTATTTTTGAAAAATTTAATGAGGGCAACCAAATAAAAAAAAACATATGACAAATTTCTAGAAAATTTCTGGAGAGCGACGAAATAAAAACACAATCTCGACCTGTATTTTTTTTTCAAATAGCCATCAATTGATGGCAGGACACCCCTCAGCCGTAGGCTCTGTCCATCCACACCAAGAAATATAAATTTTAGCACATGTGGCCCTTGCCAGCCATTTTGGTTCCCGTGACCTTGAAATTAGATCAAGGTCAGTGAATGTTGTACTTGACCTTTAGATTAGTGTCATGTCTATGAGGTGAAAAAATGACGGTTCTAAGTCAGGACGTTTTTAAGTTATCGCGTTTACAAGCCATTTTGGTTTCCGTGACCGGGTGACCTTAAAATCAGGTCAAGGTCACTGAATATCGAACTTAACCTTCAGATTAGTGTTATACACATGAGGTAAAAAAAATTAAGGCCCGAGTGAAAGCGTTATGAAGTTATCGCAGTTACAAGCCATTTCGGTTTTCGTGACCTGGTGATCTTGAAATTAGGTCAAGGTCTCTGAATGTCAAACTTGACTTTCAGATCAGTGTCATACACATGAGGTAAAAAAATGAAGGCCCTAAGTGCAGGCGGTATAAAGAAATAAACCTACATTACATCTGCATTACTTTATAGGAAGCGTACATATAACACCTGCTTCAAGCCTATCATAAAATCTGCCTCATAAACAAAATAACATAATAACTAATAGCCACTTTTTTAAGAGTGGTAAAGGAGTGGCAAGTAAGGCTAATTACACTATATCGTGTTCCAGAATTCAAACTCAGATTCCGACTCCATTTATCAGACATGCCATGTGCCTCCATATCAAAGGACTCAACCAATTAACCAACCAAAATATCAATCAAACAATCTAAATAATGTACTAATTACTAAATCAATAAATTTATGTGGCAATTCATTATTTATACTCACCAGAGCGCAGTTTCTCGGTGCATTGTTTGATAAATAAGTGATGCTGATTCTATTGTATTAATGAACTTGTCTTTTTTCAAAAAAATTGTTGAAATGATTATTTTGTTATTTTGTAAAATACGTCTCCACTTAAAGTGAAATAAAGCTTAAAGAAAAAATAAAGCTAACTACTGCATCGATGGTGAATTGCGAAGATACCCACTAAATCTGAATGGTAGGCTGCGAATTATTATATAGTGGATGAAGAATATTATGGGCCAGCACAACACTCTAATGTATAAAATGTACCGAATGATGTACCCAAGTTGTATAAATGACATTGCACTACATGGCTGGACAGCTTCAGTTCTATCTCATTCTCAATTGTTCAATATTGGCATACTATTTGAATGGTATATAGTCATGCAAGGTGTTGCTATGGTAAACATTCGAATATATGTGTTAAAGCACAGCCAGCAATATACGCAGTTTCGAAAAGCAATGATGAAATTTTATACAGAGCATATAATATAGCATATTTATAACCCAATCATAAACAGATAAATAGTATAAGCAACACTAGCTACAGATATATCTACATTTAATTTGTTGCGAAAAATCACAAATCACTTGTTGTACGGTGTAAATGGTTTCAACCTTAACCTTATAATCAACGTTTATGAAGCACTTGTGAAGTAATTAAGAAACGAGTATCATTTTCTTTCCAATGCGAAATGATTTACGCTTAAAATGTATCGCATAGTATTACCTTTAAAGTCCATCCCTGCAAATATTTGTAGAATTGATTCTTCCCATCGGCAAGCAGTAATTCATAAGCTTGTGGCTCTTGTATATCTATTTCATGGTCAGTAATGAGTGTAGATTCGTTGTAGTTTGACCACCGACTGTGACGCTGGTCAAGTGTTTGTTGGAATGGACACCAATATTTGATAGACACACTCTATTTCATGGTCAGCAATGAGTGTAGACTCATTATAGTTTGCCCGGCGTCACAGAGTGCTTTTTGGCCTCAAGGCTCCCAAGATTTGAAAGACTATCCCTATTTTATGGTTGGAAAGGACTGGAGTAGGTGTAGATTCGTAGATTCAAATCTACTGTTTTGTTAAATAGATTGTCGTCACAATTGTATTTTAATTCGAATAAAACCTCAGAACTTCCTTATGTGACGGATTACATCATTTGTCTTTCCATGTATTTTTTAAAAAATATGTGATGTTTGTTTTGAGGTATTCAATTTAAATATCTAATCCACCAAGCACCATTACACATACATATATACCTCTTGTATTATGATATACATGTATGCAGGTACCACATAGATCAATGGTTCATGCTGAATGAGTTAATAAACGTATATATACTATCGCAGACACTTAACATATTATATGACTAATTATGACAATTGTAACTGCACATTTGTAAAATAATTTTATTACTGATGTGTATAATATTGAAATGCTTTTGGTAAATGAAAATGTCCAGATTTATCAAATACCAGCGTATAATATGTCAAGGGGACAGAACAAAATGTCCAGATTTATATAATACCAGCGTAATATGTCAAGAGACATATTCAGATCAACGAAGTTATCGTAATTCGTTAAAACGCAGTGACGTCACCATAAACCCTTTGGATCTGCTACTCGGTGAAATAATGTTATATAAGCCCCCTCTCCATACTTCATTGTATTCGATTGTTAGGTGAAAACATTACAGGTCAAGGCTAATGGTTTCACAGAGTTTTTTCTTCGATATGAAATACATAATAGCAATCAGGACATGCACGTTACGGTAATTATTGCTAAAGCTTATAGATGGACCACAGTCCGTGACGCTGGTCAAAAGCTTATTGGTATCAGGGCTCCCAACATATGAAAGAAATCCCCTATTTCATGGTCAGCAAGAACTTGAATAAGTGTAGACTCGTAGGTCCGAATATACTGTTTTAACAATAGATTGTTGCAACATTTGTATTTTATCTCAACTGAAACCTCAGATTGTCTTTATGTGATTTGTCATACATTTGTCTTTGACCTAATCCCTAGATTATTGAGCTGTTCAATTTAAAATAGGGGAGAGTCGTGTATATTGGACCACTTAAGGGGAATCTTGTGATTATGAGTGATGTATCCGAGATATTGACTTCATTTTTTTTTAGAATTAACTGTATTATAGCAGCTACATATTTGAAGTATTTTTCTTATTGTGTGAAGACAGCATAATTTTAAAAATATACTTCAATTTTGGCAGTGAACCGGTCCAATATACACACCCAGTGTGAAAATTGAATTATGATGATGTGCAAATTTGACCTGCTGCTTTGTATATTGCTTAGACCAGTTTTTGCGTGATAACAGATAAATTGATTCTTATTTTAACGAGTATGCGTAACCAACCAGTACTAACAGACTAGAGCCTAAATATATAATAGTGTCATTGACGTAACATAATACCATTAGTAGTGATAATTGGAGATTTACAAAATAGAATATCTGGTTAATCAAGGTGCCAATGTCGTTAAATATTTGGTAACCATATTACTTCATGTTTGATCATGTTTGACACTAACATGTTGTGAAAATGTTGGAAATGCATGCGACCACACTTTTATTATGAGGTGTATGATTCTAGAATGCGTTGGTGAATGGAACGTCCATATTCATCAAATACCAGCGTGTAAAAAAGATGAAACATCAGAACATCCTTATTATGACAGAGGATGTCATT
>OZ024902.1:11030332-11130332 GCA_964017125.1 Flabesymbios commensalis
GCCCGAGTCTGTCTGCATGGGCTGGACAAACTGTCACCAGCGGCCTGAGTCAGTCTGCATGGGCTGGAGAAACTGTAACCAATGGCCTCAGTCTGTCAGCATGGGCTGGAGAAACTGTCACCAGTGGCCCGAGTCTGTCTTCATCAGCTGAGACTCTGCTGCTGGCAGCATTGGGTCAACGTCGTGTTTGTTGGGAGTGTTGACAAGTGTTTCGCACCAAAACGGAATAATAAATTCCGCTTAATACATAGTCTCTACTGTCCACAGGAGCCATTTAATAACATTAATTACAAAGGCCATTTACACTACATCTATTAGCTATCAACCTTTATGGTTATGCTGCTGGAGGGGAGACATTTCCAGGTTTTTGTTCACAAAAAACTAGACCCTTCTTGTTCTGTGCTTTACAGCTCATTGCTCTTATAACCACAAATCAATACAAACATAGTCACAAAGCTTCGCGGCCCGGTTTCTGGACAAACATTGGTAAAATATAAATTAGTTTCTACTAAACACTGGCAGCTAGCCAAGCGTTCTCCCAATGTTGTTTCAATTGTTGGCCAGTACCGAAGACGGTGGGCCAATATTGAAACAGCATTAGCAGAATGCCCCGCTTTTGCTGTCAATCAACTAACGTATCATAACAAACACAAGATGTTGAGGCAGTGTTGGCTCAATGTTGATCCACCGTCTGCAAAGCTGGCCCACCATTAAGCCACCACTGGCACGAAGCCTTGTGTTTACTGGACCGTGGAGTCTGCCCTACTATACTGACAGACAACGTTCACGATGTGTATCATACTAATATAGCCTTGTCGTCCTCTCCGAGGCCGTGGATTGCTGTATTTGCTTTACCCGAAAAATCCAACATGGCGGTGACTGAGAGCGATCCCGACTCCAAGGTCCGAAAAATGCCCATAACGTTTTAATGACTGTGCGACCTATGAGCTGAGCATGCGGGCATGTAACTGAAATGTTACTTATTCTAAAAAACTATTTTTGACCTGATTATTCCCCGATATTTTCCGATATGACAGTCCAAAGAAATGTCCCACGATTTTGTACGCAGTCAATCTATGGCTGAAACCTGTTTCAGCTACTGGGGCTAACTAAATAATGCCGTGTAATACATGGTACAGTCATTTGGTCAGATAACTACATGTCAATCATAGTTAATATGTAGGGTTATAATAAAGAAAATCAGCGTAGATACTGTTAATTTGTGATAAGTGTATGACTGTCAACCTGGCAACAGTGACCATGGCTACTGGTGGATCGACCTCCATATATTGATTTGCAAACACGGAGCGTACGTATACTGAGCTAGGTCAACAACGTTTCTTGTCCAGCATTGGCAAAGCATTGGCAAATACGAGTGTTATCTGAACAATCATCTGATTTGTTGACGCTCATCGAACCTGTGTTTTCTGATCCCACAGACGACAATTACCTGATCTGTGTAACCTACATGTATTTTATTGATAGGCAGCGCTTAGGATACATGAGTCATAGCAAGTCATTGTGTCATACCTCAGACATTCAGACACCGGCACGTCACTGTGTAAAGTTATAACATGTTAAAATGAGCCTAAAGAGTGTGAGTTTGTGCCAAGTGTAAGACTGACAACCTCGTAGCCGTTACCATGGCTACTGGTGGATCTAACACGAAGAAACAATATAAACTGCTACAGCTGATATAATGTCCAATCTGTTTAAATGACATGCAAGATCCTAGACAGTTGTCGTGCAGATATATATTATGTTACAAGTGTTTGAATGATTGCGCAGAGAAGAGTGATTATGTTGATGAGCTGCCCTGCCCTATGTGTAAGCAGATAACACATCTATACTAAGGTGGTGTGGATAATCTACCAACATTCTTCTTCATGAATTCTCTGAAAGAAGTTGTTCTGGAGGATGATGATGTTTGTGCTGGGGATTCACAGAGTGGTCCTGTTTGCTGCACAGAATCATGTACAAAGTCTGACGTGAAATACTGTACACCATGTCAGTCTATGTGTCAACAGTGTCATGATGATCACCAAAGTTTTGGAATCACCAAGGCTCACAAAGTATTTCCATCAAGTGAAGTTGCGGCACTCACCAGTAAAAGCAGTAAAATTGCGAAGAAGGAAAACATTGGCGATACCAATTATTCAGGGGAAGTAGAAATCAAACAATCTGAACAAATTAGAGAGTTAAAGTTAAAGGCGGATAACTTGGAGGATGATGAGGTGAAGGAGGAAATGGAGGTGAAGGAGGTGTGTAGAATTGATCAGCAGGAACAGATTCATCGTGTAGCGGGCATGGTGATCTACAAAGAGTATGTGTATACTGTACATGGTGAAGGCTTAACTGTTTACTGTTATTCACGTAATGGTTCATTCATCTCTAAGTATGATCATGAAGCTAATATAATTATTTGGGGGATGTGTTTATTGATGAATGGAAACACACCAATGTTAGTTGTTAGTGCCCACTGCAGAAGATATCTTGTTTGGATAGCGATCAATGGCACTACCATGGATCACCATCATACACAACAGGTAGAATACCAGCCTTATCAATCATTCAATGATAGAGATCGACTGCTGGTGTGTGGTGATAACAACAAGATTAATCGTTACTGTTGTGACGGCCAATCGTTGGAGGTGATCAGCCTGCCTGGTGACGTCAGACCATGGGCTGTAACATGTAGTCCGGGGCTGTTATGGTGATCACTATATTATCTCTGATTATTGGAACAAGCAGATTGTATTGATAAACAAAGCGGGTCATGTGGAAAGACGTTACAAATGTGAGATACATGGTGTTAAAATAGGTATAACAGGTGGCGTCTACTCCGGATCGAATGGAACAATACTAGATGCAGATTTTAAAAACCATCAGGTGTTGATGCTGGACCTTGAGGAGGATGAGGTGAAGCAGGTGCTACAGAATCAAGACGTGAGATCCCCAGTCAACCTGTATCTGACCTTTGATCACCAGCTGTACGTCTCGGGTAAAGACCAGAATGACAAACCTCATGTGATTGTATTTGACTATAAACCCCATCAACAAAGGAAGATTAGTGACAGTGATAATAACTAAACTAGATTTCATTCTGATTGAGTCCCTTTAATATATAAGACATAAAACGACAATCTGGAACGATTGCCAAACGTCACAATGAAGATGATATCCAGCAGCCACGAGACGTTCTAGCTATGTTGGTTCAACCACTTCACTTCCAGGCCGAAGTGCATGCCAGGATCCATATATCCTGGTGTAACTATACTAAATCTGACGGAAATTTCCGTCATGTATGGTTACGTAACATGACGAATGACGACGGAAATTTCCGCCATGTATGGTAGTGAAGGGGACCAACAATACACAATAATAGGCTTGGTATTTAAAAGTTTTTCTTTTCTATATGTTTCGTTAGTATGAATAAACATGTGAAAACAAGTAGCTATATAGTTTTATGTACTTTGAAAAACTCATCTGTCTTTCTCGTATAGATCACTTCGTACAAGATTTACATGACAACTGAATAACGGACAGTGATCAGCTGACCAGAGTCACGTGACAGACTGACTCAATTCATACCTCACAGTGAATAAAAATATCGTGACATTTTGTAGTAATAATAAATGCTTAAAACAATTATTTTATCCAAGAGTTAAGGATCATTGGTCAAAATATGTCGTAAGAGTTAAGGATCATTGGTCAAAATATGTCGTAAGAGTTAAGGATCATTCGTCAAAATTTGTCTTAAGAGATAAGGATCATTGGTCAAAATTTGTCGTAAGAGTTAAGGATCATTGGTCAAAATATGTCGTAAGAGTTAAGGATCATTGGTCAAAATTTGTCTTAGGAGTTAAGGATCATTGGTCAAAATATGTCGTAAGAGTTAAGGATCATTGGTCAAAATTTGTCTTAGGAGTTAAGGATCATTGGTCAAAATATGTCGTAAGAGTTAAGGATCATTGGTCAAAATTTGTCGTAAGAGTTAAGGATCATTGGTCAAAATTTGTCTTAGGAGTTAAGGATCATTGGTCAAAATATGTCGTAAGAGTTAAGGATCATTGGTCAAAATTTGTCGTAAGAGTTAAGGATCATTGGTCAAAATTTGTCGTAAGAGTTAAGGATCATTGGTCAAAATATGTCGTAAGAGCTAAGGATCATTGGTCAAAATTTGTCGTAAGAGTTAAGGATCATTGGTCAAAATATGTCGTAAGAGCTAAGGATTATTGGTCAAAATATGTCGTAAGAGTTAAGGATCATTGGTCAAAATATGTCGTTAGAGTTAAGGATCATTCGTCAAAATTTGTCTTAGGAGTTAAGGATCATTGGTCAAAATTTGTCGTAAGAGTTAAGGATCATTGGTCAAAATTTGTCGTAAGAGTTAAGGATCATTGGTCAAAATTTGTCTTAAGAGTTAAGGATCATTGGTCAAAATTTGTCGTAAGAGTTAAGGATCATTGGTCAAAATATGTCGTAAGAGTTAAGGATCATTGGTCAAAATATGTCGTTAGAGTTAAGGATCATTCGTCAAAATTTGTCTTAGGAGTTAAGGATCATTGGTCAAAATTTGTCGTAAGAGTTAAGGATCATTGGTCAAAATTTGTCGTAAGAGTTAAGGATCATTGGTCAAAATTTGTCGTAAGAGTTAAGGATCATTGGTCAAAATTTGTCGTAAGAGTTGGGGATCATTGGTCAAAATTTGTCGTAAGAGTTAAGGATCATTGGTCTGTTTGGTAAAGGTATGATTAGGGGTAAATCAGTTGCTGTTCATGTAAAGTGTGGTATGGATGCCAGTAGCTGTCAGCTAGTCATACAGGCAAACGTTATTTTTTTTATGGTGTGAGTGGCCATTTTGATTCTAGACTCCTGAAACCAAACCGTAAAATCAAATTATTCGTGATGTAAAACTTATCCCCAACAAACACGCAGCAATTAATTAATGTTGGCTTAATGCTGATCAAGTGTATTCGACACTGGTATCAATGTATGTGGGTCGTAAGAAATCGCATGCTTAGCCTGGTCAGGGTGCAAAAAGGTGGGGTCGGCTGAAAGGTAAATATTAGGGTTCAGTTGCGAGAAACGACACATCTGCTTTAATTCACCGTTGCTTTCAAAGTCTACACTAAAGCTGTCTGCTTAGAAAGGTTGAAATCGAAAGTTCTAACCCCGCTCTGGCATTTAATTTTCAAAGAAATAAAATGTTTCTCCTCCGCTCACTTGCAAACATTCATTATAGTGGGTGGGGAGCCTCCGTGACCGAGAGGTGGCATGCTCGTCCCCAGACCGCCAGGGCTCGAATTTAGAATCATATGTAGGGTTTCTCGCAGGCTCGAGAGGCTATATCAAAGCAGACGTTGTCGCTAATAAGATTTTCTTATCGAATATATACAAATCAGTAAAGTCGGTTGCCTGCAGCTTGCTGTTAGCCCTTTGCAGACTGTGGAGATAAATTTTAAAAGAATATTAAAGAACGACATTTCACTCCAGCAAAAACGGGATGCTGGGCTATTGTTGGGCTAATGTTGGGCTAGTGTTACAATGGTCGGGCCAGCAGTAGCACAACATCGGGGCAGCATCTCATGATTACATGGATGATCTTCACACCTGGCAGCATGTATCTAGAGTTTTTACATTTTTTGTCGATGTTGTGTCTTCAGAACGCAAAGGGTCATGAACATACAGCCTCTTAGTTGCAGCTCTAAGCACACAACACATAGAACTGAGAGGGTGTATATTATTCTACTTTGTAAAATGAAAGTTAACACCTTTCAATTCGAATATAACGATATTATAAATATTTTAAAATTGTTACACACTTTAAATTATGACTGATTATAAAATAATAACATTACGACGAGGAAGAAATATGTGTTTCAAAGGGATATTCTATTTTGATTCCAAAACAATATTTAAAATTTGTTTGAGATAAAACAAAAAACATATAGCATCTAGGTATATATTGGCCCGATGTTGATTTAATGTTGGTTCAACGTTGGTCCAACGACCCATAATTAATACACTGCAAACACGACGCTGGCCCAACAATGAAACAGCACTGGGGGAATGCCCCGTGTTTGCTGGGTAATGGGCCATCACATCACGAGTATGCGTGATGATGGCTCGGGATTTACCCTACAGAATTTCCCCTTTTTATTTCCGTGGGGTTTTAAATCAGCATCCATGAAGCATCCATGATTGGACGGTCCTATTTGTATTTCTCAGTTTACAATACCTAAATATTGTAAACTAATCACCACATACCTTAGTTTTAAGTAAATTGGATAAAAAATTTACTCCTCTAGCTGTTGTCATCTTGTATGTGTGCTTGACTTATAGCCTATGTTGGAGATAGTTCTGAGACAAACGATTTTAAATATATAAATTCTCTAAATAAATGTACATCACTATCACATTTTTTAATGTTGTTTTAAAAAATACTATTGAGATATTTATTGTATTTGTATTAAATATATTTGACGTGAAGCCTATATCGGACCGATATTGGTTCAATGCTGCTCTAACGTCGGTCCATGATTAAGTGAATATGAGCCATCTCATCACGAGTATGCGTGCTGATGGTTCGGGATGGGGGGTGAGAGTGAAAATGAACCAAAATATGATAAATATGTGAAACACACATGATAACCCCATTGGCCTTAGGAGTCAGCTTGTTCATCGGGCGTGAACCAGTCTGGTGTTTATGAGAATGTTACTGTGTAGTCTGCTATCAAACTGACACGTAATGTATGTAAGCTCATCACCCCCTCTCACGACAAGATCTCACGAACCAAGTCACAAAGCTGTCAAATTCGCAAGATATAAAATACGAAGGTCAATGTTAATGTTAGACGTCAGATTCTGTCTACCAAAGTATATCTTCGTATTGTAAGAATAAAAAATATTATTAATGGCCGTATACCCATGACATAGGTATTCAAATGAATCGTAAAGAGCTAGCACCAACTGTTTATATAAAATATTTATATCAATATGTATGTCATCATATGGCTGTCAGTTATGAGATGTATCCCACAAATTCACCAACAATTTTTTTGAGAGTTGCCGTAAAGCCATTCGTAGAATGTTTAGATTGCCTTATCGTACTCATTCATGTTTATTGCACCTTTTAATTAATGATTTGCCTGTGGACGGTCAGATACATTTACGTATCATTAAGTTTTTCAACTGTATGTATAAAAATAAAAATAATGCCTTTATGTGGCCAACTGGCAGCAAACGGTAGTGGTTAGCCTGTGTCTAACAGTTTGAATTTTATATGTTACTTGTATAGGGTTGGTAAGTCAGACCTCCCCCACCTTTCACCACAATGTGTGAAGCTGGTGGTATATTCTCATTACCGGGACAAGGACACTTTAGCCAACAAACAGAGGCGATATTTATTAATAATATTTTAATTGATATGCACCCACACAGTTTTTTCAATAGCACACAGTTTAAAGACATTTTGAATTTTGTTTGCTGTGATAATATTTAAATTTATTTATTTGCTTGTATATGCTATGTACCAAGAGTACGACCAATAGACTATTATTATTATTATTTGTCCGTCGTTTTTAATCGGTTTCGTTAGCCGATTAAATATTGTCATTGGGGATGTGTGTTCCCAAACAAATATGCGTAAACAAATATGCGTAATTTTCAATGATTTGAGGTTGTGTCTCGCTACCGCGATCCACAACTCAAATCATTGAAAATTTAAATAAAATAACTTGACAGGATCACTAAGCATGACTGCAATCGTTTAACCCTTGAGGCCCTCACGATGCATTAAAGCATCATTTTACATCTTAGAAAACAGACCTAATTTTCCTACAACTAAGGGTCTCTGAATGAAAATTCCCATGAAACTGGCTTACTAATACATGGTAATTTTCTTTAATTTTCCACGCACTTCAAATCATCTTCATCCACTACATGTCGAGAATTGCGACAGCAATTCGCGGCTTGCAGTGGATGAAGATGACAATGGTAGCTGGTTAGAGCAGCTATTCGGAGTGAAAATGAATTAAACCATGTGAATTTCAAGATACTTTGACCAAAAACGTCAGATGAAACTCACCAAGATCTACAACTTCAAATAAAATGTATCACGAATTACAGGAAATAATTGCTGAAAATATTGTAATTTCCCTTCCAGTTAAACTTGTATAGATGCGATACACCTGATCTATTGTGCTTCTTTTTGTTATTACTACATGGACTATAGGCCTGCATGTATGCTAAAGAAGGCGATGTCATTGAGTGCAGCACTCGATTCAAAAACCAAGACTTAGGGCATTGCGTTGAGCGGAAACGATACCCTGAGATATTTTTTGTAGTTCATCTAATGGCTAAAATAAATACACATATGTTCATAAAAAGCTTCAATAATCTACCATAAAAAATTATGCCATTTATAAATCTAAATAGCAGTCAGTTTCAAGCATATACATATATGGGTTCAGACCACATAGGCGAGATATAAATATAGCCAATAACTAATTTGTATTAAGCAGTTTCCATTGACCATGTTGATTGGTTTGTTTTGTTTATTATTTTAATTATTTTGTAATAACAATTATGTTTCAACGCCTGTAGAGACATGATTATTTGCCCCATGGCAACGTGTAGCACATCATTAGAAAATAAAAGTAATTATCTTGTATCCATGGTATCTGGTATATTACATGTGTAACCCGAACCCCCTGAATATAGACAAGCATATTTACTATATGAAAACGCATGCCGCGTCAACGGAAACTACGCATTTGTTAGGCCTGAGACCCTAATAGACAATAGAAAATGGCTTCCACATGGTGACAAATACACTCAGTATCAGTGTATATGGGGACAGTGTAGGTAACAAAGTGATACCAGTAAACCTAGATCTAGAGCCCTTTTCAGGCTATTAGCGTCGTACACCGGTCCAGCAAACACGCGACATTAAGCCCTTGTTGCTTCAATGTTTGGCCAGCGTCTTAAACGATGGAACAACATTGAATCAACAATGGTTCAATGTCTCGTGTTTGTTGGGGTGATTGTTCCACAGATAAATTAGCGTCGAGCACCAGGTGATTGTTGTGTCGTGTTCCGGATGCTATCGCTGTCGTGTCGTGTACCACCATGACATGCTAGGATGACGTTCCTCTCTATGATATAATTTTCTTCCCCACCCCTTTTCCACAGTCTTATAAATAGGAACTAGCGAGTGAACAAACAATTGTCGCTGTGGTAACACAGAGAAACGTTTGTAATTTATTTGAGATCTTTTTCAATATGAAGAGGTCCCACCTGGTGATCCTACTGTTAGTGGCTGGCCTGTTGGTAAATGTTCTGGGCGGAGAAGGTGGGGCAGCAGGTCCAACAGGTCCAGCAGGTCCAGCTGGTCAAGCCGGCAGTCAAGGAGGAGCAGGTCCAACAGGCCAAGCAGGTCCGACAGGCCAAGCAGGTCCTACAGGCCGAAAAGGCAGAACAGGATGGTGGTGGTGGAAGAGGAGAGCTACAGATTGTTCTTGGCCTGCAACGCCATGTGGTAGAAAGAAGAGGGCCACAAAGCCTGTTAAAGTACAGATAAAATCATTGACAGAGGATAGAGCTGCCCGGGATGGCATCAGGTAAATACACCCGTGACGTCAATCTATTGTTAAAACAGTAGATTCGAATCTACGAATCTACTGTTATTTTGTACTGGTCAGGTCTAGCAAAATATACTGGCTTAACCATGAAACTGTATGTCTAATATATCATGGTTTAGCCATACTGACAACGAAATTGAGGTTTTCTATAGCAAATTGTGGAACACCTGCAGATATTGTGTGTATTTTTAGTCGAAGAAATAACTAAATTGCAATAAATTCGTAGATCCGAATATCGTCGGCGCTTTGCGCCTCATACATTCGGCTCTCCGAATCTATCGAATTTCGTTCTTTCTCCTTGACATAACATTTACAATATTGACGTTGAGCCTTGCTGGTTTAAGGTTAATTCAAGCTGTAGATGGTGGCTTAGCATTGACCCCTAGAGCTGTAAGCTATTCGATTTTAAATTCACCCTTTCAGTGCATAGCACTAACACCCTCTCAGTGCGGGGACCGACTTTGACGGGAGATTCTGACGTATAGACGATCCCCGCACTGAAAGAGTAAAGTGATTATAATGGCCGTGGACCCATAAGTTAGGTATTCAACTGAAGCGGAAAGAGTTGACTAGGACGTTTAGGATGATTTTAAATTTTAAATGAATTATGTACAGTATTTCAGCACTTTAGATAAGAGTTAAGCAGTATACCTTGCTCCCAATAAACACAATCGTGAAACCAATGTTGGTTTAATGCTGTGTCAAGGTCGCTATGTATATACATATCTGTATAAATATTTAATAAAGATACAAAAAACATTATTTAATCTTTAAGTGCAGACAGACAAAACAAATCTACCAGAACGCAAAATGTCATTCATAGTCACACTTCAAGATTAAACCTTTGTCCGCCAAAATAATTAATTTAAATTTTCACTTGCTTTCAAGTGAGTAAAATGTATCGTATTTGACAAAATGGATGTCTACGATTTGGAAATCTTGTTGTTGGAGGTCACGTTTGTTATTGTAAACATGTCTAAGAGCTGGTAGTTATTGCAGGACATGCGGTTAAAAGGGGTTAATGAGAGATCCAATAACTCGGTGGCGAAACCAGAAAATCTTTACAGAAAATGACTTTGTTTTAACCTTTAAATTTTTATTCATTAAAAATTTAAATTTCCACCCGCTTGAAATTGTGTCTCGCTACCGCGATTCACAACTTCAAGTGGTTGAAAATTACTCATATTTGTGGAATTGAATTCACCAGGCCTGAATTCACCATTGTCATCTTTATCCACTACAAGCCGCGAATTGCTGTTGCAATTCTCGACTTGTAGTGGATGAAAATGATTTGAAGTGGGTGAAAATTAAAGAAAATTGCCATATATTGGTAAGCCAGTTTCATGGAAATTTTCCTTCCAAACACTTGGTTGTTTTTTTCAGGGATTTAAAATGATACTATAATGCATCGTGAGGGCTTAAAGGGTTAAATCACTCTAGAAAACTGTTATTTGGCACTCAACATTTTCTCAGATGGTGCCCCCCCCCCCGTTTATTAGCTAAAATTAAAAGACTATATGGATAAAGGTCCCGAGAGAGTGCTAGTGTGGAGATTATGGCACTGATTCAGTTCAGCAGGCCGAGTCTGCAGGAAGAGACCTGGTGGACTGAACCAGTGCCATAATCTCCACACTAGCACGATACGAGTGACCTTTATGCATTTTCTCGGACGATAAATACAAAAAATGACCAAAAAAAATAGACCAAAAACTACCTAAGGACATCATGATTTATTTGGAAATTGAATGTTCTACCAACGCCGCCGCATCACTGAAAAATGTTGACAGGGATCACCTGACATAGCCCTACGCTGAGACAAATGTGCTGTGACGTTTAAATAAACAGTATAACTCCACTAAAATAGTTTAATTACAATATTTATTTTACATCTTTTGTGGGCAAATACAATCAGGCGTACCTAAAAACATCATAGTGGCAGTAACGAACTACTTTGTTTTGGATATATGTTACATAAATTAACACAGATGTGATAGGTCCAGCGCGTGCCATAGAGTGCGAGTGCGGGATTATCCGGACGTGTACACAAGTAGGCCAATCACTGCCAGAGTGCGAGAAAATAACGAGAGTCCAATCAAATTTAATTCGGATCCCCCTTTTCAATAAGTTCTGGATCTGTCCTTGGACTCTTAGGCGTTGTATCTAATAATAAAAGTATTTTCATGTAATAAATACTACATAAACTGAATTTCTTGTTTGTTTTCTGAACAGAGAGGGTGTGAATTAGAAAGGAAAGAAGATGATGAGCCAGGATTTTTATTATTAAACTCTACATCGGCAAAGATTCATTGACTTATTACAACAGAGAATTTGTAAAAACATTTCTTCATAATATGTCTTAAAGTTAAATTGTGTTTGTATTCCTAGTAGAAATTGTTGATATGGTCACTTTTTATAATCAATATTTGAATTGTTAATAATAAATGCGATGCTTGAACAGATTACATTGTGTTGCTTGTTTTTTTCTTTCGCATGCATACAAAACTACACGATTAATGTTGATGTAATGAGCAGCTTTAAATGAATGAAAAACATGTAAGATTAATAAGATTAATGCAACACACATCTAGGAAATATAGAATAATTAGCATAGAGAATAAAACCCACGTTCTCATACACACGCAAAATTTAAATTTGAAATTCTCTCGGCCCAGTTTAGCCTGTATGTGAAAATTACTCTACATTGTTTAATTTGATACCAAACATTTGCAAATTTGAAGTTCATACACTAATTTTGTTCCCAATAACAATTTAAGCGCAAATAAAACGGATTGACCCTTTCAAGCCTGAATTTACCATTGTCATCTACATCCACTACAAGCCGCGAATTGCTGTCGCAATTCTCGACTTGTAGTGGGTAAAGATGATTTAATGTGGTTTTAAAATTAAAGAAAATCACCATGTGTTGGTCAACTAGTTTCATGGAAATTTTTGCTGTGAAACCGTTAATTGTAGGAATTAGGTCTGTTTTCAGGAATGTAAAATAGATGCTTTAATGCATCGTGAGGGCTTAAAGGGTTAAAAACGACTTTACATAGTCGTGCTTAGCAGCCAAGGGGTTAAGCAATGTGTAATTAATTATTAGACAGTACAACCTCAAGGTCAGATTTGTGATTCAGCATTCGCCATGCGCGGCTTCAAGCGTGGCCACCTATTTCTCCTTGTCACAGTACACCACGTGCTTTGACAGCTTAAACCTCACAGTGCGGGAACCGACTTTAGACGTCAGAATCTGAAGTCTATAAACGTCATATCATAGATTAACCACAGGAACAGTGAACCACGACAAATCGGCTGATTGGAATACAAAATTATCAAGTTTTAAACATATCTTACTGGTATGCATTATTTGCAGGAAATAACGCTCAAATATGTCCTCGCAGTATGTGATAAAATGCATCAAGGCCACACTTGGAACACGCAAACCGCCGAAATCACCTATGTCACGAGAAAATGCTTTGTGGTACGTGAAGACCATTTCAGGTTGCTCCATAAACTGTAACTTTTTTCTCTGCAATAACTTCATGCACCCCTCGCAGTTACCATGCTTAAGAAAAAAATGTTTGCAAACATATCCTGACAAATAAAATAGCATATTGTTTTTGGCTGAAGTATCCACATTTCTATTTGACTGAATATCACTTTCATTGTCATTTAAAACAATATCATCATCAGGATGATCATTGGTTGTATCCGTGTTGTTTCCTCTGACACTCTTAAATAATTCATCCAACAGGACATGGTTTTTATCACTTTCACAGTTTGAAAAATCGGAATTAGTTAAAAAGCTTTTAACTAATAAATGTTTATATGCATCTGTGAATTGCTTAATATCGGGATTATCACAAAAACCACCTTTTGATCTTATAACACTGAAAAAAATTTCTAACGGATCTTGATTCATCTTCCTCACACATAAGTAACGCACTTCAGGCAAAACTTTCACATCTTCCCACAAATCCAGCAAGGCATTTATTGATAACACCCACCCATTTATGCACGGGGGTTGAGTTTTCAAACCCAGGACTGACAGACCATTCAATGTGTTTTTAATCGATTTTAAAAAATCGAAAGAAGTGCTGCCGTCTTTCAATGCACACTTGAA
Organism: Flabesymbios commensalis; assembly: GCA_964017125.1. Classification (NCBI taxonomy): domain Eukaryota; kingdom Metazoa; phylum Annelida; class Polychaeta; order Terebellida; family Flabelligeridae; genus Flabesymbios; species Flabesymbios commensalis. The sequence goes on from OZ024902.1 coordinate 11,044,100, forward strand.
TGGCTTAGAATCAAAAACAGTACTGCTATTGAAAATATCAAAAAGAGAATCCATTTTTTTCAAAAACATTGCAGTTTGAAATCCTTCGGACACAATGTCTCCGGAACAAATATACGTTAAAAGGGCCGAGTGAACAGTATTGCTGAATATTTGCGTGGCAGTTTTCACTTTCATTTTTGAAAATGGTGGGAGAGTGATATGTCGTCTTGTCAATTTTGGTGCAAGACGAAGGCTGCTAATTTTGGAGGATTCGATATTATATAATTTATTTATGTAACTCCATGATATTTTGTGCCTATTAGAAATAAAATCATGCTTCTGTAGGTTATTTCGCATGCTTTTAAGTAGATGTGGCGGGTCATAGAAAATGTATACTTTATGTTGGTTATGAAGAAAAAACGGTTGATCAACAGATACATCCAAAAGTTTCACAAGTTTTTGGTTGTTAGTCCCCTGGTCGAAAATGACAGAGTGAACATCTAACCCGGAATCCTGTAAATGTGTCAAGCATTCAAGCAAAAGTGTTTTCAATTTTTCTGCAGGTGTGACAGTTTTTGCTACGAAAAAACCCAAAGGTTGTTTCCAACTAGAAAAAAGACCTGTGGCCATGAAAACAAGCGCATGTTTCCCAACACCTTGACCGCAACCCATACTCCCCATATTTTCGAAGCCTTTAATGTTGTCACTTGATGAATTGTAGGACAGTGCTGCCTTGATAGACATCTCATCAATGCATATGTTACAGTGTTTGTCAATGGGGTTCATGTTGACAGCCCTGCTTTTCAACAGAGCAAACAGATCGGTGGAAAAGCCGCAATCTACAACATAATTGGAATGAATTCGCTGTAAGGTACGAATTGAAGGGATGGCAAAAGTTTTGCGTAGAAAGCGGTATGCGTTTGGACTTTTGTAAAATAAAGATAAACAGTACAATTTCATGTTTTTGCTCCAAGTTTTCTTATTTTTTCTAACTGACATTGTAAGTTGGGCTAAAACAAGCTGGCATGCGTTTCCACTAAGATGTTCACATATAACTGCTCTGGCGGTGTCAAGGTCATTTTTACGGTTGGACAATTTAATAATTTTTTCATTGGCACATTTAAGTTTTTTTTCCATGCGTGATAATCTTTGTCTATATTTGGCTAACTTCTGACGAAGAATCTTGTTAGATGATGACGCAGTTTCCTCATCAATGCTGTTAGCTACTGGTGATGTGTTTGCTGGAAAAGGAACAATTGAAGGACTCATTTAATAAAATTAGTTAATATGTTATTTTAATTGGACTGGACATATTTTTTTATTTAGACAATACTGAGCAGGTACATGTATTATTAGCCACAAATACTGATAACTGGACAATTAATATTGCGTTTTAAAATAGTCCAGAGGTTATTATGTCGTTTTGACATTCTATTATTCTAATAGAAATAAACATTTTTGTTAACCATTGGTTGATTCTGTTAAGTGAATGATAGGCCCTACTACTTGATTAGGACAATATATATGGAAGAAATATTATGGCCACAAAGGCATGACTAAATATGTAAAATTATTTTTATAATTGAGTATTTCTTATTTAAATTAGCAGTTTAATGTATATACTTAAACATTACATTTTTTTTGTGGTATCTGTTTACCAGAGCTCTCATCCACAGCTCGTCTCTTAAGCTCCCTTCGCTCGACTGTAGGTTTAGGTGGGTTTGGTATGTTGAAAACTGTGGGAATGGCGTCCTTTCTCAATTGTTTCCTGGGCTTGAACGTTCCTTTGTCATTAGGATTAAGGAACTGGTCAGCAGTGAAATGATTTTCACACAAAGCCAACCGAGTAATTTTTTTCAAATCATTTCTAATATGCAGGTCTTCTCTGCGGGTGTTAATCCACCACTTTTTGCATCTATGGTGAATAAATATTATTCAAATCAAGCACAATTCTATTATATAGGATTTTAACATATAATTATAATCCTATTAAAGGTCCAGATTACATGGTTAGTTTCGGATGTAGGCACCTACGCGGTATCAACCCTTGTGCTGATGGAACCGTATCCATACGGTTTCTAACATCGTTTAGAGCAATTTAAATATCACTAAATTTGATACAGCAGTTTCGGTAGTTGCTTAGTTAATCCAATAATTCAACAGTTTATATTTTTAATAAAAAAATTCCACCTTCAAATGAATGAAAAAATAGAAGACAATAATTCAGCAGCACAAGTTTTTCTTATAACAATATAGCTTAGTCCAGATAAAATACACTTTGAAAAGATAAAAATCCATAGGGGGGCCTATGTTTCAGCCCACAGCGGTGTCACTATATTTAGATTCAAATAACTTTATTTTATTAAATCTTCTGGGTCTAGGTCTAGGCTTACATATATGCCTACACCTGGCATAAAGTCTAGTATCTACATGATATTTATGATATATGCCTAAGCATAGGTTACAAAAAATGGTAGTCTTTGCCCAGGGGGCATAGACCTAATCACATAAGTCATGGGCCTACATTTAAAATTAATATTACATAGTCTAATTCAGATATATTTTTAATTAATGTAAAAAATATTTTCTTAAAAGTAGGCCATGTCACACATTAGAATTATAGTCAGATTCACATTAAATTCATCAACCAGGATTATTGAATTTCGCGGATTTCTCAGTCAAATCTGAACCAATTTTCATGAAATTTTACACACACTATTTTCCATTCATGTCGTAACTACCCTGAAAGTATTTTAGAAGTTAGACCATTTGACATGTAATAAAATTGTGAAACGAAGCTAATGGGTTTATAGAGGGCAACATTTTTTTTTATTTACTACATGTCAAATGGTCTAACTTTTTAAATACTTATCAAAACTTCGCGAAGCTTTCAGGGCAGTCACGACATGAATGGAAAATAGTGTGTGTAAAATTTCATGGAAATTGATTGAGAATTGACTGAGAAATCGGCGAAATTCATCCACCACGGTGAATGTGAATCCTGGTATAGTGTAGGCCCCATAGCCATATTGCTTGGACTATAATAGGCTAGACCATGCAATAATAAGGGTCTGATAGTCCAGCTAGTTCATTTGGAACTAGGCTAAATACAAAATAGTCATAGAGTCGAGATAATATGTTTGTGAGCCTTTGCAGAGGTGGGCAAAAATACAATCTAGCCACATCCCTGCAGCAGGCCTATAACAGTACTATAGGCCTAGTTGATGTGGCGATCAAAGTAGATTTACTTGAATACATGCAATGACAATGGACTAATTATAAGCTTTATATTAGACTATTCTCATTAGAAAAGTTAAGATCATCTTAACTTTTGATTATTTTAACTCTGAAGTGGTGGACTGTGAACATAACACACCTCGGGAAGAGACCTTGGCCCTTGTGGGATAGGCCTAGGGGTAACATAAAACTTAAAATGTTGGCCTTTTTAGTCTAGCTTGGATTTCTATGCATAATGAGCAATTGACTATCTAGCATGTCTAGTCTAGGCTCTCTGTATTTAGCCTACTGACAGGACTATGTAAATGTATGTTACTATCATGTTATCAGCAAGGTCAAGGCTCTAGGCCTAGTCTATGTAGACTAGCATGACTATCACTATTAGTGAGAAAGTCTAAAAATCTGGCAGTCTGTGAATGACCAGTCACAGTGGTCACTCATTCAGTCAAACAGTGACAATTTAGGGACCTTGCACTGGACAAGCTTTTTTAATACAATCACAGCCCTGCGCCGTGACGTTGTTTAAACAGGATCTCAACACTATAGGTCATACGCCCAATATCGCGAACCACGTTTTTTGCCACTTAAAAAATATTTGGCGACTAAATTTTATTTTTTTCAACTCCATTCAACTTGCCAAGTTAGACGGCGCCTATTTATGCCGTTTTTTCGGCAAAAAATACTTTACATCGTCCGATCCTTTCTTTGTCATGTATAATGACAGGTGCAAGTCATTCATCATTAAAGCGGTGGGCGATATTAAGTGAAGTTCGCGAAAAACGTTATACATAAGGTCTCACCACCCTAAATAAGCCGAAATCACGGCAGGTGTATACTAATGATGGAATCATCACACAAAATATTTTCAATGCGGCTGTTTCAACCTCTGTTGAATTAAAAACAAATACAAAGAAGTTATATTTCTGTGAATATTTATTAAGTACATGATGTCTCCTTCATCCCGAATATCAGATATAACTGTTTCGTGATAATCTGTCAGGGATAAATTGGGTTTAAAGGATGTGTGTCTGATCTGTGAAAGAGGGTATAAATTCAAGCGTGATTTGAACTATAGTGACCTTTTTGTACACCAGGGGGCCTAGCTCAAAATCTGTCTGGGTAGCAACCCCTTATCGGAGCTGTTTTTGAAAATGCACAGTCCAGGCTTCATTATGATATGCGGCACTAGATAGGGGGGAGGGCAAAAAGAAGTAAAATCGGCCCGTGGAATTGAGGCATTTTACATGTATTTCAATGGGACTGGCATTTGGGGTGGTGAGACCATGAGTATGCAGAAGGCTATTCAGGTTTTCTTGGTTTAATTGACATATTATGACTTGTTAATAAAAAAATGGAGCTTCAAACCTATATTTAACGGATGTTTATCGTCGCTGCAATTAAAAAATTCCACAATTTTGATTAGAAAGTGTATAATTGAGAATATGGTGGAATAACTAAGCCTAAAAGAGATCTGTGAAGGTCGTGTTTTGAGGATAATCCATAGATGAAATACTTGATTTGTAATTTGAGAGTCATATGGGAGCAAATAAAAAATCAAATATAACGAATTTGAGAGCGCATAATAATAAAAACAGCTCACCCTAAAGTATATGTCCTCTTTCATCAACATTTTTTTAAATAAAAAGTAACCATGACAACTTTTTATGACAAAATAGTGGCGGGAATAGTCACTCTATTTAAATTTTGTATGTACCGCGACATTTACGAAAAACAGACTGATTTTCAGTACATCTATGATTTTTCAAAGTGCTGCCAGGGCAACAGTTTTTAAAAGATCTACTTCATTCAAAAAATATATTGCTCAGAACAGCTTGGAGCTTCATCCCAGGCTGAAAAAAAATTAACAACTACATATACATTTCTATATATGGTCTCACCACCCTAAATAAGCCGAAATCACGGCAGGTGTATACTAATGATGGAATCATCACACAAAATATTTTCAATGCGGCTGTTTCAACCTCTGTTGAATTAAAAACAAATACAAAGAAGTTATATTTCTGTGAATATTTATTAAGTACATGATGTCTCCTTCATCCCGAATATCAGATATAACTGTTTCGTGATAATCTGTCAGGGATACAGTGGGTTTAAAGGATGTGTGTCTGATCTGTGAAAGAGGGTATAAATTCAAGCGTGATTTGAACTATAGTGACCTTTTTGTACACCAGGGGGCCTAGCTCAAAATCTGTCTGGGTAGCAACCCCTTATCGGAGCTGTTTTTGAAAATGCACAGTCCAGGCTTCATTATGATATGCGGCACTAGATAGGGGGGAGGGCAAAAAGAAGTAAAATCGGCCCGTGGAATTGAGGCATTTTACATGTATTTCAATGGGACTGGCATTTGGGGTGGTGAGACCATGAGTATGCAGAAGGCTATTCAGGTTTTCTTGGTTTAATTGACATATTATGACTTGTTAATAAAAAAATGGAGCTTCAAACCTATATTTAACGGATGTTTATCGTCGCTGCAATTAAAAAATTCCACAATTTTGATTAGAAAGTGTATAATTGAGAATATGGTGGAATAACTAAGCCTAAAAGAGATCTGTGAAGGTCGTGTTTTGAGGATAATCCATAGATGAAATACTTGATTTGTAATTTGAGAGTCATATGGGAGCAAATAAAAAATCAAATATAACGAATTTGAGAGCGCATAATAATAAAAACAGCTCACCCTAAAGTATATGTCCTCTTTCATCAACATTTTTTTAAATAAAAAGTAACCATGACAACTTTTTATGACAAAATAGTGGCGGGAATAGTCACTCTATTTAAATTTTGTATGTACCGCGACATTTACGAAAAACAGACTGATTTTCAGTACATCTATGATTTTTCAAAGTGCTGCCAGGGCAACAGTTTTTAAAAGATCTACTTCATTCAAAAAATATATTGCTCAGAACAGCTTGGAGCTTCATCCCAGGCTGAAAAAAAATTAACAACTACATATACATTTCTATATATGGTCTCACCACCCTAAATAAGCCGAAATCACGGCAGGTGTATACTAATGATGGAATCATCACACAAAATATTTTCAATGCGGCTGTTTCAACCTCTGTTGAATTAAAAACAAATACAAAGAAGTTATATTTCTGTGAATATTTATTAAGTACATGATGTCTCCTTCATCCCGAATATCAGATATAACTGTTTCGTGATAATCTGTCAGGGATACAGTGGGTTTAAAGGATGTGTGTCTGATCTGTGAAAGAGGGTATAAATTCAAGCGTGATTTGAACTATAGTGACCTTTTTGTACACCAGGGGGCCTAGCTCAAAATCTGTCTGGGTAGCAACCCCTTATCGGAGCTGTTTTTGAAAATGCACAGTCCAGGCTTCATTATGATATGCGGCACTAGATAGGGGGGAGGGCAAAAAGAAGTAAAATCGGCCCGTGGAATTGAGGCATTTTACATGTATTTCAATGGGACTGGCATTTGGGGTGGTGAGACCATGAGTATGCAGAAGGCTATTCAGGTTTTCTTGGTTTAATTGACATATTATGACTTGTTAATAAAAAAATGGAGCTTCAAACCTATATTTAACGGATGTTTATCGTCGCTGCAATTAAAAAATTCCACAATTTTGATTAGAAAGTGTATAATTGAGAATATGGTGGAATAACTAAGCCTAAAAGAGATCTGTGAAGGTCGTGTTTTGAGGATAATCCATAGATGAAATACTTGATTTGTAATTTGAGAGTCATATGGGAGCAAATAAAAAATCAAATATAACGAATTTGAGAACGCATAATAATAAAAACAGCTCACCCTAAAGTATATGTCCTCTTTCATCAACATTTTTTTAAATAAAAAGTAACCATGACAACTTTTTATGACAAAATAGTGGCGGGAATAGTCACTCTATTTAAATTTTGTATGTACCGCGACATTTACGAAAAACAGACTGATTTTCAGTACATCTATGATTTTTCAAAGTGCTGCCAGGGCAACAGTTTTTAAAAGATCTACTTCATTCAAAAAATATATTGCTCAGAACAGCTTGGAGCTTCATCCCAGGCTGAAAAAAAATTAACAACTACATATACATTTCTATATATGGTCTCACCACCCTAAATAAGCCGAAATCACGGCAGGTGTATACTAATGATGGAATCATCACACAAAATATTTTCAATGCGGCTGTTTCAACCTCTGTTGAATTAAAAACAAATACAAAGAAGTTATATTTCTGTGAATATTTATTAAGTACATGATGTCTCCTTCATCCCGAATATCAGATATAACTGTTTCGTGATAATCTGTCAGGGATACAGTGGGTTTAAAGGATGTGTGTCTGATCTGTGAAAGAGGGTATAAATTCAAGCGTGATTTGAACTATAGTGACCTTTTTGTACACCAGGGGGCCTAGCTCAAAATCTGTCTGGGTAGCAACCCCTTATCGGAGCTGTTTTTGAAAATGCACAGTCCAGGCTTCATTATGATATGCGGCACTAGATAGGGGGGAGGGCAAAAAGAAGTAAAATCGGCCCGTGGAATTGAGGCATTTTACATGTATTTCAATGGGACTGGCATTTGGGGTGGTGAGACCATGAGTATGCAGAAGGCTATTCAGGTTTTCTTGGTTTAATTGACATATTATGACTTGTTAATAAAAAAATGGAGCTTCAAACCTATATTTAACGGATGTTTATCGTCGCTGCAATTAAAAAATTCCACAATTTTGATTAGAAAGTGTATAATTGAGAATATGGTGGAATAACTAAGCCTAAAAGAGATCTGTGAAGGTCGTGTTTTGAGGATAATCCATAGATGAAATACTTGATTTGTAATTTGAGAGTCATATGGGAGCAAATAAAAAATCAAATATAACGAATTTGAGAGCGCATAATAATAAAAACAGCTCACCCTAAAGTATATGTCCTCTTTCATCAACATTTTTTTAAATAAAAAGTAACCATGACAACTTTTTATGACAAAATAGTGGCGGGAATAGTCACTCTATTTAAATTTTGTATGTACCGCGACATTTACGAAAAACAGACTGATTTTCAGTACATCTATGATTTTTCAAAGTGCTGCCAGGGCAACAGTTTTTAAAAGATCTACTTCATTCAAAAAATATATTGCTCAGAACAGCTTGGAGCTTCATCCCAGGCTGAAAAAAAATTAACAACTACATATACATTTCTATATATGGTCTCACCACCCTAAATAAGCCGAAATCACGGCAGGTGTATACTAATGATGGAATCATCACACAAAATATTTTCAATGCGGCTGTTTCAACCTCTGTTGAATTAAAAACAAATACAAAGAAGTTATATTTCTGTGAATATTTATTAAGTACATGATGTCTCCTTCATCCCGAATATCAGATATAACTGTTTCGTGATAATCTGTCAGGGATACAGTGGGTTTAAAGGATGTGTGTCTGATCTGTGAAAGAGGGTATAAATTCAAGCGTGATTTGAACTATAGTGACCTTTTTGTACACCAGGGGGCCTAGCTCAAAATCTGTCTGGGTAGCAACCCCTTATCGGAGCTGTTTTTGAAAATGCACAGTCCAGGCTTCATTATGATATGCGGCACTAGATAGGGGGGAGGGCAAAAAGAAGTAAAATCGGCCCGTGGAATTGAGGCATTTTACATGTATTTCAATGGGACTGGCATTTGGGGTGGTGAGACCATGAGTATGCAGAAGGCTATTCAGGTTTTCTTGGTTTAATTGACATATTATGACTTGTTAATAAAAAAATGGAGCTTCAAACCTATATTTAACGGATGTTTATCGTCGCTGCAATTAAAAAATTCCACAATTTTGATTAGAAAGTGTATAATTGAGAATATGGTGGAATAACTAAGCCTAAAAGAGATCTGTGAAGGTCGTGTTTTGAGGATAATCCATAGATGAAATACTTGATTTGTAATTTGAGAGTCATATGGGAGCAAATAAAAAATCAAATATAACGAATTTGAGAGCGCATAATAATAAAAACAGCTCACCCTAAAGTATATGTCCTCTTTCATCAACATTTTTTTAAATAAAAAGTAACCATGACAACTTTTTATGACAAAATAGTGGCGGGAATAGTCACTCTATTTAAATTTTGTATGTACCGCGACATTTACGAAAAACAGACTGATTTTCAGTACATCTATGATTTTTCAAAGTGCTGCCAGGGCAACAGTTTTTAAAAGATCTACTTCATTCAAAAAATATATTGCTCAGAACAGCTTGGAGCTTCATCCCAGGCTGAAAAAAAATTAACAACTACATATACATTTCTATATATGGTCTCACCACCCTAAATAAGCCGAAATCACGGCAGGTGTATACTAATGATGGAATCATCACACAAAATATTTTCAATGCGGCTGTTTCAACCTCTGTTGAATTAAAAACAAATACAAAGAAGTTATATTTCTGTGAATATTTATTAAGTACATGATGTCTCCTTCATCCCGAATATCAGATATAACTGTTTCGTGATAATCTGTCAGGGATACAGTGGGTTTAAAGGATGTGTGTCTGATCTGTGAAAGAGGGTATAAATTCAAGCGTGATTTGAACTATAGTGACCTTTTTGTACACCAGGGGGCCTAGCTCAAAATCTGTCTGGGTAGCAACCCCTTATCGGAGCTGTTTTTGAAAATGCACAGTCCAGGCTTCATTATGATATGCGGCACTAGATAGGGGGGAGGGCAAAAAGAAGTAAAATCGGCCCGTGGAATTGAGGCATTTTACATGTATTTCAATGGGACTGGCATTTGGGGTGGTGAGACCATGAGTATGCAGAAGGCTATTCAGGTTTTCTTGGTTTAATTGACATATTATGACTTGTTAATAAAAAAATGGAGCTTCAAACCTATATTTAACGGATGTTTATCGTCGCTGCAATTAAAAAATTCCACAATTTTGATTAGAAAGTGTATAATTGAGAATATGGTGGAATAACTAAGCCTAAAAGAGATCTGTGAAGGTCGTGTTTTGAGGATAATCCATAGATGAAATACTTGATTTGTAATTTGAGAGTCATATGGGAGCAAATAAAAAATCAAATATAACGAATTTGAGAACGCATAATAATAAAAACAGCTCACCCTAAAGTATATGTCCTCTTTCATCAACATTTTTTTAAATAAAAAGTAACCATGACAACTTTTTATGACAAAATAGTGGCGGGAATAGTCACTCTATTTAAATTTTGTATGTACCGCGACATTTACGAAAAACAGACTGATTTTCAGTACATCTATGATTTTTCAAAGTGCTGCCAGGGCAACAGTTTTTAAAAGATCTACTTCATTCAAAAAATATATTGCTCAGAACAGCTTGGAGCTTCATCCCAGGCTGAAAAAAAATTAACAACTACATATACATTTCTATATATGGTCTCACCACCCTAAATAAGCCGAAATCACGGCAGGTGTATACTAATGATGGAATCATCACACAAAATATTTTCAATGCGGCTGTTTCAACCTCTGTTGAATTAAAAACAAATACAAAGAAGTTATATTTCTGTGAATATTTATTAAGTACATGATGTCTCCTTCATCCCGAATATCAGATATAACTGTTTCGTGATAATCTGTCAGGGATACAGTGGGTTTAAAGGATGTGTGTCTGATCTGTGAAAGAGGGTATAAATTCAAGCGTGATTTGAACTATAGTGACCTTTTTGTACACCAGGGGGCCTAGCTCAAAATCTGTCTGGGTAGCAACCCCTTATCGGAGCTGTTTTTGAAAATGCACAGTCCAGGCTTCATTATGATATGCGGCACTAGATAGGGGGGAGGGCAAAAAGAAGTAAAATCGGCCCGTGGAATTGAGGCATTTTACATGTATTTCAATGGGACTGGCATTTGGGGTGGTGAGACCATGAGTATGCAGAAGGCTATTCAGGTTTTCTTGGTTTAATTGACATATTATGACTTGTTAATAAAAAAATGGAGCTTCAAACCTATATTTAACGGATGTTTATCGTCGCTGCAATTAAAAAATTCCACAATTTTGATTAGAAAGTGTATAATTGAGAATATGGTGGAATAACTAAGCCTAAAAGAGATCTGTGAAGGTCGTGTTTTGAGGATAATCCATAGATGAAATACTTGATTTGTAATTTGAGAGTCATATGGGAGCAAATAAAAAATCAAATATAACGAATTTGAGAGCGCATAATAATAAAAACAGCTCACCCTAAAGTATATGTCCTCTTTCATCAACATTTTTTTAAATAAAAAGTAACCATGACAACTTTTTATGACAAAATAGTGGCGGGAATAGTCACTCTATTTAAATTTTGTATGTACCGCGACATTTACGAAAAACAGACTGATTTTCAGTACATCTATGATTTTTCAAAGTGCTGCCAGGGCAACAGTTTTTAAAAGATCTACTTCATTCAAAAAATATATTGCTCAGAACAGCTTGGAGCTTCATCCCAGGCTGAAAAAAAATTAACAACTACATATACATTTCTATATATGGTCTCACCACCCTAAGTAAGCCGAAATCACGGCAGGTGTATACTAATGATGGAATCATCACACAAAATATTTTCAATGCGGCTGTTTCAACCTCTGTTGAATTAAAAACAAATACAAAGAAGTTATATTTCTGTGAATATTTATTAAGTACATGATGTCTCCTTCATCCCGAATATCAGATATAACTGTTTCGTGATAATCTGTCAGGGATACAGTGGGTTTAAAGGATGTGTGTCTGATCTGTGAAAGAGGGTATAAATTCAAGCGTGATTTGAACTATAGTGACCTTTTTGTACACCAGGGGGCCTAGCTCAAAATCTGTCTGGGTAGCAACCCCTTATCGGAGCTGTTTTTGAAAATGCACAGTCCAGGCTTCATTATGATATGCGGCACTAGATAGGGGGGAGGGCAAAAAGAAGTAAAATCGGCCCGTGGAATTGAGGCATTTTACATGTATTTCAATGGGACTGGCATTTGGGGTGGTGAGACCATGAGTATGCAGAAGGCTATTCAGGTTTTCTTGGTTTAATTGACATATTATGACTTGTTAATAAAAAAATGGAGCTTCAAACCTATATTTAACGGATGTTTATCGTCGCTGCAATTAAAAAATTCCACAATTTTGATTAGAAAGTGTATAATTGAGAATATGGTGGAATAACTAAGCCTAAAAGAGATCTGTGAAGGTCGTGTTTTGAGGATAATCCATAGATGAAATACTTGATTTGTAATTTGAGAGTCATATGGGAGCAAATAAAAAATCAAATATAACGAATTTGAGAGCGCATAATAATAAAAACAGCTCACCCTAAAGTATATGTCCTCTTTCATCAACATTTTTTTAAATAAAAAGTAACCATGACAACTTTTTATGACAAAATAGTGGCGGGAATAGTCACTCTATTTAAATTTTGTATGTACCGCGACATTTACGAAAAACAGACTGATTTTCAGTACATCTATGATTTTTCAAAGTGCTGCCAGGGCAACAGTTTTTAAAAGATCTACTTCATTCAAAAAATATATTGCTCAGAACAGCTTGGAGCTTCATCCCAGGCTGAAAAAAAATTAACAACTACATATACATTTCTATATATGGTCTCACCACCCTAAATAAGCCGAAATCACGGCAGGTGTATACTAATGATGGAATCATCACACAAAATATTTTCAATGCGGCTGTTTCAACCTCTGTTGAATTAAAAACAAATACAAAGAAGTTATATTTCTGTGAATATTTATTAAGTACATGATGTCTCCTTCATCCCGAATATCAGATATAACTGTTTCGTGATAATCTGTCAGGGATACAGTGGGTTTAAAGGATGTGTGTCTGATCTGTGAAAGAGGGTATAAATTCAAGCGTGATTTGAACTATAGTGACCTTTTTGTACACCAGGGGGCCTAGCTCAAAATCTGTCTGGGTAGCAACCCCTTATCGGAGCTGTTTTTGAAAATGCACAGTCCAGGCTTCATTATGATATGCGGCACTAGATAGGGGGGAGGGCAAAAAGAAGTAAAATCGGCCCGTGGAATTGAGGCATTTTACATGTATTTCAATGGGACTGGCATTTGGGGTGGTGAGACCATGAGTATGCAGAAGGCTATTCAGGTTTTCTTGGTTTAATTGACATATTATGACTTGTTAATAAAAAAATGGAGCTTCAAACCTATATTTAACGGATGTTTATCGTCGCTGCAATTAAAAAATTCCACAATTTTGATTAGAAAGTGTATAATTGAGAATATGGTGGAATAACTAAGCCTAAAAGAGATCTGTGAAGGTCGTGTTTTGAGGATAATCCATAGATGAAATACTTGATTTGTAATTTGAGAGTCATATGGGAGCAAATAAAAAATCAAATATAACGAATTTGAGAGCGCATAATAATAAAAACAGCTCACCCTAAAGTATATGTCCTCTTTCATCAACATTTTTTTAAATAAAAAGTAACCATGACAACTTTTTATGACAAAATAGTGGCGGGAATAGTCACTCTATTTAAATTTTGTATGTACCGCGACATTTACGAAAAACAGACTGATTTTCAGTACATCTATGATTTTTCAAAGTGCTGCCAGGGCAACAGTTTTTAAAAGATCTACTTCATTCAAAAAATATATTGCTCAGAACAGCTTGGAGCTTCATCCCAGGCTGAAAAAAAATTAACAACTACATATACATTTCTATATATGGTCTCACCACCCTAAATAAGCCGAAATCACGGCAGGTGTATACTAATGATGGAATCATCACACAAAATATTTTCAATGCGGCTGTTTCAACCTCTGTTGAATTAAAAACAAATACAAAGAAGTTATATTTCTGTTAATATTTATTAAGTACATGATGTCTCCTTCATCCCGAATATCAGATATAACTGTTTCGTGATAATCTGTCAGGGATACAGTGGGTTTAAAGGATGTGTGTCTGATCTGTGAAAGAGGGTATAAATTCAAGCGTGATTTGAACTATAGTGACCTTTTTGTACACCAGGGGGCCTAGCTCAAAATCTGTCTGGGTAGCAACCCCTTATCGGAGCTGTTTTTGAAAATGCACAGTCCAGGCTTCATTATGATATGCGGCACTAGATAGGGGGGAGGGCAAAAAGAAGTAAAATCGGCCCGTGGAATTGAGGCATTTTACATGTATTTCAATGGGACTGGCATTTGGGGTGGTGAGACCATGAGTATGCAGAAGGCTATTCAGGTTTTCTTGGTTTAATTGACATATTATGACTTGTTAATAAAAAAATGGAGCTTCAAACCTATATTTAACGGATGTTTATCGTCGCTGCAATTAAAAAATTCCACAATTTTGATTAGAAAGTGTATAATTGAGAATATGGTGGAATAACTAAGCCTAAAAGAGATCTGTGAAGGTCGTGTTTTGAGGATAATCCATAGATGAAATACTTGATTTGTAATTTGAGAGTCATATGGGAGCAAATAAAAAATCAAATATAACGAATTTGAGAGCGCATAATAATAAAAACAGCTCACCCTAAAGTATATGTCCTCTTTCATCAACATTTTTTTAAATAAAAAGTAACCATGACAACTTTTTATGACAAAATAGTGGCGGGAATAGTCACTCTATTTAAATTTTGTATGTACCGCGACATTTACGAAAAACAGACTGATTTTCAGTACATCTATGATTTTTCAAAGTGCTGCCAGGGCAACAGTTTTTAAAAGATCTACTTCATTCAAAAAATATATTGCTCAGAACAGCTTGGAGCTTCATCCCAGGCTGAAAAAAAATTAACAACTACATATACATTTCTATATATGGTCTCACCACCCTAAATAAGCCGAAATCACGGCAGGTGTATACTAATGATGGAATCATCACACAAAATATTTTCAATGCGGCTGTTTCAACCTCTGTTGAATTAAAAACAAATACAAAGAAGTTATATTTCTGTGAATATTTATTAAGTACATGATGTCTCCTTCATCCCGAATATCAGATATAACTGTTTCGTGATAATCTGTCAGGGATACAGTGGGTTTAAAGGATGTGTGTCTGATCTGTGAAAGAGGGTATAAATTCAAGCGTGATTTGAACTATAGTGACCTTTTTGTACACCAGGGGGCCTAGCTCAAAATCTGTCTGGGTAGCAACCCCTTATCGGAGCTGTTTTTGAAAATGCACAGTCCAGGCTTCATTATGATATGCGGCACTAGATAGGGGGGAGGGCAAAAAGAAGTAAAATCGGCCCGTGGAATTGAGGCATTTTACATGTATTTCAATGGGACTGGCATTTGGGGTGGTGAGACCATGAGTATGCAGAAGGCTATTCAGGTTTTCTTGGTTTAATTGACATATTATGACTTGTTAATAAAAAAATGGAGCTTCAAACCTATATTTAACGGATGTTTATCGTCGCTGCAATTAAAAAATTCCACAATTTTGATTAGAAAGTGTATAATTGAGAATATGGTGGAATAACTAAGCCTAAAAGAGATCTGTGAAGGTCGTGTTTTGAGGATAATCCATAGATGAAATACTTGATTTGTAATTTGAGAGTCATATGGGAGCAAATAAAAAATCAAATATAACGAATTTGAGAGCGCATAATAATAAAAACAGCTCACCCTAAAGTATATGTCCTCTTTCATCAACATTTTTTTAAATAAAAAGTAACCATGACAACTTTTTATGACAAAATAGTGGCGGGAATAGTCACTCTATTTAAATTTTGTATGTACCGCGACATTTACGAAAAACAGACTGATTTTCAGTACATCTATGATTTTTCAAAGTGCTGCCAGGGCAACAGTTTTTAAAAGATCTACTTCATTCAAAAAATATATTGCTCAGAACAGCTTGGAGCTTCATCCCAGGCTGAAAAAAAATTAACAACTACATATACATTTCTATATATGGTCTCACCACCCTAAATAAGCCGAAATCACGGCAGGTGTATACTAATGATGGAATCATCACACAAAATATTTTCAATGCGGCTGTTTCAACCTCTGTTGAATTAAAAACAAATACAAAGAAGTTATATTTCTGTGAATATTTATTAAGTACATGATGTCTCCTTCATCCCGAATATCAGATATAACTGTTTCGTGATAATCTGTCAGGGATACAGTGGGTTTAAAGGATGTGTGTCTGATCTGTGAAAGAGGGTATAAATTCAAGCGTGATTTGAACTATAGTGACCTTTTTGTACACCAGGGGGCCTAGCTCAAAATCTGTCTGGGTAGCAACCCCTTATCGGAGCTGTTTTTGAAAATGCACAGTCCAGGCTTCATTATGATATGCGGCACTAGATAGGGGGGAGGCAAAAAGAAGTAAAATCGGCCCGTGGAATTGAGGCATTTTACATGTATTTCAATGGGACTGGCATTTGGGGTGGTGAGACCATGAGTATGCAGAAGGCTATTCAGGTTTTCTTGGTTTAATTGACATATTATGACTTGTTAATAAAAAAATGGAGCTTCAAACCTATATTTAACGGATGTTTATCGTCGCTGCAATTAAAAAATTCCACAATTTTGATTAGAAAGTGTATAATTGAGAATATGGTGGAATAACTAAGCCTAAAAGAGATCTGTGAAGGTCGTGTTTTGAGGATAATCCATAGATGAAATACTTGATTTGTAATTTGAGAGTCATATGGGAGCAAATAAAAAATCAAATATAACGAATTTGAGAGCGCATAATAATAAAAACAGCTCACCCTAAAGTATATGTCCTCTTTCATCAACATTTTTTTAAATAAAAAGTAACCATGACAACTTTTTATGACAAAATAGTGGCGGGAATAGTCACTCTATTTAAATTTTGTATGTACCGCGACATTTACGAAAAACAGACTGATTTTCAGTACATCTATGATTTTTCAAAGTGCTGCCAGGGCAACAGTTTTTAAAAGATCTACTTCATTCAAAAAATATATTGCTCAGAACAGCTTGGAGCTTCATCCCAGGCTGAAAAAAAATTAACAACTACATATACATTTCTATATATGGTCTCACCACCCTAAATAAGCCGAAATCACGGCAGGTGTATACTAATGATGGAATCATCACACAAAATATTTTCAATGCGGCTGTTTCAACCTCTGTTGAATTAAAAACAAATACAAAGAAGTTATATTTCTGTGAATATTTATTAAGTACATGATGTCTCCTTCATCCCGAATATCAGATATAACTGTTTCGTGATAATCTGTCAGGGATACAGTGGGTTTAAAGGATGTGTGTCTGATCTGTGAAAGAGGGTATAAATTCAAGCGTGATTTGAACTATAGTGACCTTTTTGTACACCAGGGGGCCTAGCTCAAAATCTGTCTGGGTAGCAACCCCTTATCGGAGCTGTTTTTGAAAATGCACAGTCCAGGCTTCATTATGATATGCGGCACTAGATAGGGGGGAGGGCAAAAAGAAGTAAAATCGGCCCGTGGAATTGAGGCATTTTACATGTATTTCAATGGGACTGGCATTTGGGGTGGTGAGACCATGAGTATGCAGAAGGCTATTCAGGTTTTCTTGGTTTAATTGACATATTATGACTTGTTAATAAAAAAATGGAGCTTCAAACCTATATTTAACGGATGTTTATCGTCGCTGCAATTAAAAAATTCCACAATTTTGATTAGAAAGTGTATAATTGAGAATATGGTGGAATAACTAAGCCTAAAAGAGATCTGTGAAGGTCGTGTTTTGAGGATAATCCATAGATGAAATAGTTGATTTGTAATTTGAGAGTCATATGGGAGCAAATAAAAAATCAAATATAACGAATTTGAGAGCGCATAATAATAAAAACAGCTCACCCTAAAGTATATGTCCTCTTTCATCAACATTTTTTTAAATAAAAAGTAACCATGACAACTTTTTATGACAAAATAGTGGCGGGAATAGTCACTCTATTTAAATTTTGTATGTACCGCGACATTTACGAAAAACAGACTGATTTTCAGTACATCTATGATTTTTCAAAGTGCTGCCAGGGCAACAGTTTTTAAAAGATCTACTTCATTCAAAAAATATATTGCTCAGAACAGCTTGGAGCTTCATCCCAGGCTGAAAAAAAATTAACAACTACATATACATTTCTATATATGGTCTCACCACCCTAAATAAGCCGAAATCACGGCAGGTGTATACTAATGATGGAATCATCACACAAAATATTTTCAATGCGGCTGTTTCAACCTCTGTTGAATTAAAAACAAATACAAAGAAGTTATATTTCTGTGAATATTTATTAAGTACATGATGTCTCCTTCATCCCGAATATCAGATATAACTGTTTCGTGATAATCTGTCAGGGATACAGTGGGTTTAAAGGATGTGTGTCTGATCTGTGAAAGAGGGTATAAATTCAAGCGTGATTTGAACTATAGTGACCTTTTTGTACACCAGGGGGCCTAGCTCAAAATCTGTCTGGGTAGCAACCCCTTATCGGAGCTGTTTTTGAAAATGCACAGTCCAGGCTTCATTATGATATGCGGCACTAGATAGGGGGGAGGGCAAAAAGAAGTAAAATCGGCCCGTGGAATTGAGGCATTTTACATGTATTTCAATGGGACTGGCATTTGGGGTGGTGAGACCATGAGTATGCAGAAGGCTATTCAGGTTTTCTTGGTTTAATTGACATATTATGACTTGTTAATAAAAAAATGGAGCTTCAAACCTATATTTAACGGATGTTTATCGTCGCTGCAATTAAAAAATTCCACAATTTTGATTAGAAAGTGTATAATTGAGAATATGGTGGAATAACTAAGCCTAAAAGAGATCTGTGAAGGTCGTGTTTTGAGGATAATCCATAGATGAAATACTTGATTTGTAATTTGAGAGTCATATGGGAGCAAATAAAAAATCAAATATAACGAATTTGAGAGCGCATAATAATAAAAACAGCTCACCCTAAAGTATATGTCCTCTTTCATCAACATTTTTTTAAATAAAAAGTAACCATGACAACTTTTTATGACAAAATAGTGGCGGGAATAGTCACTCTATTTAAATTTTGTATGTACCGCGACATTTACGAAAAACAGACTGATTTTCAGTACATCTATGATTTTTCAAAGTGCTGCCAGGGCAACAGTTTTTAAAAGATCTACTTCATTCAAAAAATATATTGCTCAGAACAGCTTGGAGCTTCATCCCAGGCTGAAAAAAAATTAACAACTACATATACATTTCTATATATGGTCTCACCACCCTAAATAAGCCGAAATCACGGCAGGTGTATACTAATGATGGAATCATCACACAAAATATTTTCAATGCGGCTGTTTCAACCTCTGTTGAATTAAAAACAAATACAAAGAAGTTATATTTCTGTGAATATTTATTAAGTACATGATGTCTCCTTCATCCCGAATATCAGATATAACTGTTTCGTGATAATCTGTCAGGGATACAGTGGGTTTAAAGGATGTGTGTCTGATCTGTGAAAGAGGGTATAAATTCAAGCGTGATTTGAACTATAGTGACCTTTTTGTACACCAGGGGGCCTAGCTCAAAATCTGTCTGGGTAGCAACCCCTTATCGGAGCTGTTTTTGAAAATGCACAGTCCAGGCTTCATTATGATATGCGGCACTAGATAGGGGGGAGGGCAAAAAGAAGTAAAATCGGCCCGTGGAATTGAGGCATTTTACATGTATTTCAATGGGACTGGCATTTGGGGTGGTGAGACCATGAGTATGCAGAAGGCTATTCAGGTTTTCTTGGTTTAATTGACATATTATGACTTGTTAATAAAAAAATGGAGCTTCAAACCTATATTTAACGGATGTTTATCGTCGCTGCAATTAAAAAATTCCACAATTTTGATTAGAAAGTGTATAATTGAGAATATGGTGGAATAACTAAGCCTAAAAGAGATCTGTGAAGGTCGTGTTTTGAGGATAATCCATAGATGAAATACTTGATTTGTAATTTGAGAGTCATATGGGAGCAAATAAAAAATCAAATATAACGAATTTGAGAGCGCATAATAATAAAAACAGCTCACCCTAAAGTATATGTCCTCTTTCATCAACATTTTTTTAAATAAAAAGTAACCATGACAACTTTTTATGACAAAATAGTGGCGGGAATAGTCACTCTATTTAAATTTTGTATGTACCGCGACATTTACGAAAAACAGACTGATTTTCAGTACATCTATGATTTTTCAAAGTGCTGCCAGGGCAACAGTTTTTAAAAGATCTACTTCATTCAAAAAATATATTGCTCAGAACAGCTTGGAGCTTCATCCCAGGCTGAAAAAAAATTAACAACTACATATACATTTCTATATATGGTCTCACCACCCTAAATAAGCCGAAATCACGGCAGGTGTATACTAATGATGGAATCATCACACAAAATATTTTCAATGCGGCTGTTTCAACCTCTGTTGAATTAAAAACAAATACAAAGAAGTTATATTTCTGTGAATATTTATTAAGTACATGATGTCTCCTTCATCCCGAATATCAGATATAACTGTTTCGTGATAATCTGTCAGGGATACAGTGGGTTTAAAGGATGTGTGTCTGATCTGTGAAAGAGGGTATAAATTCAAGCGTGATTTGAACTATAGTGACCTTTTTGTACACCAGGGGGCCTAGCTCAAAATCTGTCTGGGTAGCAACCCCTTATCGGAGCTGTTTTTGAAAATGCACAGTCCAGGCTTCATTATGATATGCGGCACTAGATAGGGGGGAGGGCAAAAAGAAGTAAAATCGGCCCGTGGAATTGAGGCATTTTACATGTATTTCAATGGGACTGGCATTTGGGGTGGTGAGACCATGAGTATGCAGAAGGCTATTCAGGTTTTCTTGGTTTAATTGACATATTATGACTTGTTAATAAAAAAATGGAGCTTCAAACCTATATTTAACGGATGTTTATCGTCGCTGCAATTAAAAAATTCCACAATTTTGATTAGAAAGTGTATAATTGAGAATATGGTGGAATAACTAAGCCTAAAAGAGATCTGTGAAGGTCGTGTTTTGAGGATAATCCATAGATGAAATACTTGATTTGTAATTTGAGAGTCATATGGGAGCAAATAAAAAATCAAATATAACGAATTTGAGAGCGCATAATAATAAAAACAGCTCACCCTAAAGTATATGTCCTCTTTCATCAACATTTTTTTAAATAAAAAGTAACCATGACAACTTTTTATGACAAAATAGTGGCGGGAATAGTCACTCTATTTAAATTTTGTATGTACCGCGACATTTACGAAAAACAGACTGATTTTCAGTACATCTATGATTTTTCAAAGTGCTGCCAGGGCAACAGTTTTTAAAAGATCTACTTCATTCAAAAAATATATTGCTCAGAACAGCTTGGAGCTTCATCCCAGGCTGAAAAAAAATTAACAACTACATATACATTTCTATATATGGTCTCACCACCCTAAATAAGCCGAAATCACGGCAGGTGTATACTAATGATGGAATCATCACACAAAATATTTTCAATGCGGCTGTTTCAACCTCTGTTGAATTAAAAACAAATACAAAGAAGTTATATTTCTGTGAATATTTATTAAGTACATGATGTCTCCTTCATCCCGAATATCAGATATAACTGTTTCGTGATAATCTGTCAGGGATACAGTGGGTTTAAAGGATGTGTGTCTGATCTGTGAAAGAGGGTATAAATTCAAGCGTGATTTGAACTATAGTGACCTTTTTGTACACCAGGGGGCCTAGCTCAAAATCTGTCTGGGTAGCAACCCCTTATCGGAGCTGTTTTTGAAAATGCACAGTCCAGGCTTCATTATGATATGCGGCACTAGATAGGGGGGAGGGCAAAAAGAAGTAAAATCGGCCCGTGGAATTGAGGCATTTTACATGTATTTCAATGGGACTGGCATTTGGGGTGGTGAGACCATGAGTATGCAGAAGGCTATTCAGGTTTTCTTGGTTTAATTGACATATTATGACTTGTTAATAAAAAAATGGAGCTTCAAACCTATATTTAACGGATGTTTATCGTCGCTGCAATTAAAAAATTCCACAATTTTGATTAGAAAGTGTATAATTGAGAATATGGTGGAATAACTAAGCCTAAAAGAGATCTGTGAAGGTCGTGTTTTGAGGATAATCCATAGATGAAATACTTGATTTGTAATTTGAGAGTCATATGGGAGCAAATAAAAAATCAAATATAACGAATTTGAGAGCGCATAATAATAAAAACAGCTCACCCTAAAGTATATGTCCTCTTTCATCAACATTTTTTTAAATAAAAAGTAACCATGACAACTTTTTATGACAAAATAGTGGCGGGAATAGTCACTCTATTTAAATTTTGTATGTACCGCGACATTTACGAAAAACAGACTGATTTTCAGTACATCTATGATTTTTCAAAGTGCTGCCAGGGCAACAGTTTTTAAAAGATCTACTTCATTCAAAAAATATATTGCTCAGAACAGCTTGGAGCTTCATCCCAGGCTGAAAAAAAATTAACAACTACATATACATTTCTATATATGGTCTCACCACCCTAAATAAGCCGAAATCACGGCAGGTGTATACTAATGATGGAATCATCACACAAAATATTTTCAATGCGGCTGTTTCAACCTCTGTTGAATTAAAAACAAATACAAAGAAGTTATATTTCTGTGAATATTTATTAAGTACATGATGTCTCCTTCATCCCGAATATCAGATATAACTGTTTCGTGATAATCTGTCAGGGATACAGTGGGTTTAAAGGATGTGTGTCTGATCTGTGAAAGAGGGTATAAATTCAAGCGTGATTTGAACTATAGTGACCTTTTTGTACACCAGGGGGCCTAGCTCAAAATCTGTCTGGGTAGCAACCCCTTATCGGAGCTGTTTTTGAAAATGCACAGTCCAGGCTTCATTATGATATGCGGCACTAGATAGGGGGGAGGGCAAAAAGAAGTAAAATCGGCCCGTGGAATTGAGGCATTTTACATGTATTTCAATGGGACTGGCATTTGGGGTGGTGAGACCATGAGTATGCAGAAGGCTATTCAGGTTTTCTTGGTTTAATTGACATATTATGACTTGTTAATAAAAAAATGGAGCTTCAAACCTATATTTAACGGATGTTTATCGTCGCTGCAATTAAAAAATTCCACAATTTTGATTAGAAAGTGTATAATTGAGAATATGGTGGAATAACTAAGCCTAAAAGAGATCTGTGAAGGTCGTGTTTTGAGGATAATCCATAGATGAAATACTTGATTTGTAATTTGAGAGTCATATGGGAGCAAATAAAAAATCAAATATAACGAATTTGAGAGCGCATAATAATAAAAACAGCTCACCCTAAAGTATATGTCCTCTTTCATCAACATTTTTTTAAATAAAAAGTAACCATGACAACTTTTTATGACAAAATAGTGGCGGGAATAGTCACTCTATTTAAATTTTGTATGTACCGCGACATTTACGAAAAACAGACTGATTTTCAGTACATCTATGATTTTTCAAAGTGCTGCCAGGGCAACAGTTTTTAAAAGATCTACTTCATTCAAAAAATATATTGCTCAGAACAGCTTGGAGCTTCATCCCAGGCTGAAAAAAAATTAACAACTACATATACATTTCTATATATGGTCTCACCACCCTAAATAAGCCGAAATCACGGCAGGTGTATACTAATGATGGAATCATCACACAAAATATTTTCAATGCGGCTGTTTCAACCTCTGTTGAATTAAAAACAAATACAAAGAAGTTATATTTCTGTGAATATTTATTAAGTACATGATGTCTCCTTCATCCCGAATATCAGATATAACTGTTTCGTGATAATCTGTCAGGGATACAGTGGGTTTAAAGGATGTGTGTCTGATCTGTGAAAGAGGGTATAAATTCAAGCGTGATTTGAACTATAGTGACCTTTTTGTACACCAGGGGGCCTAGCTCAAAATCTGTCTGGGTAGCAACCCCTTATCGGAGCTGTTTTTGAAAATGCACAGTCCAGGCTTCATTATGATATGCGGCACTAGATAGGGGGGAGGGCAAAAAGAAGTAAAATCGGCCCGTGGAATTGAGGCATTTTACATGTATTTCAATGGGACTGGCATTTGGGGTGGTGAGACCATGAGTATGCAGAAGGCTATTCAGGTTTTCTTGGTTTAATTGACATATTATGACTTGTTAATAAAAAAATGGAGCTTCAAACCTATATTTAACGGATGTTTATCGTCGCTGCAATTAAAAAATTCCACAATTTTGATTAGAAAGTGTATAATTGAGAATATGGTGGAATAACTAAGCCTAAAAGAGATCTGTGAAGGTCGTGTTTTGAGGATAATCCATAGATGAAATACTTGATTTGTAATTTGAGAGTCATATGGGAGCAAATAAAAAATCAAATATAACGAATTTGAGAGCGCATAATAATAAAAACAGCTCACCCTAAAGTATATGTCCTCTTTCATCAACATTTTTTTAAATAAAAAGTAACCATGACAACTTTTTATGACAAAATAGTGGCGGGAATAGTCACTCTATTTAAATTTTGTATGTACCGCGACATTTACGAAAAACAGACTGATTTTCAGTACATCTATGATTTTTCAAAGTGCTGCCAGGGCAACAGTTTTTAAAAGATCTACTTCATTCAAAAAATATATTGCTCAGAACAGCTTGGAGCTTCATCCCAGGCTGAAAAAAAATTAACAACTACATATACATTTCTATATATGGTCTCACCACCCTAAATAAGCCGAAATCACGGCAGGTGTATACTAATGATGGAATCATCACACAAAATATTTTCAATGCGGCTGTTTCAACCTCTGTTGAATTAAAAACAAATACAAAGAAGTTATATTTCTGTGAATATTTATTAAGTACATGATGTCTCCTTCATCCCGAATATCAGATATAACTGTTTCGTGATAATCTGTCAGGGATACAGTGGGTTTAAAGGATGTGTGTCTGATCTGTGAAAGAGGGTATAAATTCAAGCGTGATTTGAACTATAGTGACCTTTTTGTACACCAGGGGGCCTAGCTCAAAATCTGTCTGGGTAGCAACCCCTTATCGGAGCTGTTTTTGAAAATGCACAGTCCAGGCTTCATTATGATATGCGGCACTAGATAGGGGGGAGGGCAAAAAGAAGTAAAATCGGCCCGTGGAATTGAGGCATTTTACATGTATTTCAATGGGACTGGCATTTGGGGTGGTGAGACCATGAGTATGCAGAAGGCTATTCAGGTTTTCTTGGTTTAATTGACATATTATGACTTGTTAATAAAAAAATGGAGCTTCAAACCTATATTTAACGGATGTTTATCGTCGCTGCAATTAAAAAATTCCACAATTTTGATTAGAAAGTGTATAATTGAGAATATGGTGGAATAACTAAGCCTAAAAGAGATCTGTGAAGGTCGTGTTTTGAGGATAATCCATAGATGAAATACTTGATTTGTAATTTGAGAGTCATATGGGAGCAAATAAAAAATCAAATATAACGAATTTGAGAGCGCATAATAATAAAAACAGCTCACCCTAAAGTATATGTCCTCTTTCATCAACATTTTTTTAAATAAAAAGTAACCATGACAACTTTTTATGACAAAATAGTGGCGGGAATAGTCACTCTATTTAAATTTTGTATGTACCGCGACATTTACGAAAAACAGACTGATTTTCAGTACATCTATGATTTTTCAAAGTGCTGCCAGGGCAACAGTTTTTAAAAGATCTACTTCATTCAAAAAATATATTGCTCAGAACAGCTTGGAGCTTCATCCCAGGCTGAAAAAAAATTAACAACTACATATACATTTCTATATATGGTCTCACCACCCTAAATAAGCCGAAATCACGGCAGGTGTATACTAATGATGGAATCATCACACAAAATATTTTCAATGCGGCTGTTTCAACCTCTGTTGAATTAAAAACAAATACAAAGAAGTTATATTTCTGTGAATATTTATTAAGTACATGATGTCTCCTTCATCCCGAATATCAGATATAACTGTTTCGTGATAATCTGTCAGGGATACAGTGGGTTTAAAGGATGTGTGTCTGATCTGTGAAAGAGGGTATAAATTCAAGCGTGATTTGAACTATGGTGACCTTTTTGTACACCAGGGGGCCTAGCTCAAAATCTGTCTGGGTAGCAACCCCTTATCGGAGCTGTTTTTGAAAATGCACAGTCCAGGCTTCATTATGATATGCGGCACTAGATAGGGGGGAGGGCAAAAAGAAGTAAAATCGGCCCGTGGAATTGAGGCATTTTACATGTATTTCAATGGGACTGGCATTTGGGGTGGTGAGACCATGAGTATGCAGAAGGCTATTCAGGTTTTCTTGGTTTAATTGACATATTATGACTTGTTAATAAAAAAATGGAGCTTCAAACCTATATTTAACGGATGTTTATCGTCGCTGCAATTAAAAAATTCCACAATTTTGATTAGAAAGTGTATAATTGAGAATATGGTGGAATAACTAAGCCTAAAAGAGATCTGTGAAGGTCGTGTTTTGAGGATAATCCATAGATGAAATACTTGATTTGTAATTTGAGAGTCATATGGGAGCAAATAAAAAATCAAATATAACGAATTTGAGAGCGCATAATAATAAAAACAGCTCACCCTAAAGTATATGTCCTCTTTCATCAACATTTTTTTAAATAAAAAGTAACCATGACAACTTTTTATGACAAAATAGTGGCGGGAATAGTCACTCTATTTAAATTTTGTATGTACCGCGACATTTACGAAAAACAGACTGATTTTCAGTACATCTATGATTTTTCAAAGTGCTGCCAGGGCAACAGTTTTTAAAAGATCTACTTCATTCAAAAAATATATTGCTCAGAACAGCTTGGAGCTTCATCCCAGGCTGAAAAAAAATTAACAACTACATATACATTTCTATATGAGTATGCAGAAGGCTATTCAGGTTTTCTTGGTTTAATTGACATATTATGACTTGTTAATAAAAAAATGGAGCTTCAAACCTATATTTAACGGATGTTTATCGTCGCTGCAATTAAAAAATTCCACAATTTTGATTAGAAAGTGTATAATTGAGAATATGGTGGAATAACTAAGCCTAAAAGAGATCTGTGAAGGTCGTGTTTTGAGGATAATCCATAGATGAAATACTTGATTTGTAATTTGAGAGTCATATGGGAGCAAATAAAAAATCAAATATAACGAATTTGAGAGCGCATAATAATAAAAACAGCTCACCCTAAAGTATATGTCCTCTTTCATCAACATTTTTTTAAATAAAAAGTAACCATGACAACTTTTTATGACAAAATAGTGGCGGGAATAGTCACTCTATTTAAATTTTGTATGTACCGCGACATTTACGAAAAACAGACTGATTTTCAGTACATCTATGATTTTTCAAAGTGCTGCCAGGGCAACAGTTTTTAAAAGATCTACTTCATTCAAAAAATATATTGCTCAGAACAGCTTGGAGCTTCATCCCAGGCTGAAAAAAAATTAACAACTACATATACATTTCTATATATGGTCTCACCACCCTAAATAAGCCGAAATCACGGCAGGTGTATACTAATGATGGAATCATCACACAAAATATTTTCAATGCGGCTGTTTCAACCTCTGTTGAATTAAAAACAAATACAAAGAAGTTATATTTCTGTGAATATTTATTAAGTACATGATGTCTCCTTCATCCCGAATATCAGATATAACTGTTTCGTGATAATCTGTCAGGGATACAGTGGGTTTAAAGGATGTGTGTCTGATCTGTGAAAGAGGGTATAAATTCAAGCGTGATTTGAACTATAGTGACCTTTTTGTACACCAGGGGGCCTAGCTCAAAATCTGTCTGGGTAGCAACCCCTTATCGGAGCTGTTTTTGAAAATGCACAGTCCAGGCTTCATTATGATATGCGGCACTAGATAGGGGGGAGGGCAAAAAGAAGTAAAATCGGCCCGTGGAATTGAGGCATTTTACATGTATTTCAATGGGACTGGCATTTGGGGTGGTGAGACCATGAGTATGCAGAAGGCTATTCAGGTTTTCTTGGTTTAATTGACATATTATGACTTGTTAATAAAAAAATGGAGCTTCAAACCTATATTTAACGGATGTTTATCGTCGCTGCAATTAAAAAATTCCACAATTTTGATTAGAAAGTGTATAATTGAGAATATGGTGGAATAACTAAGCCTAAAAGAGATCTGTGAAGGTCGTGTTTTGAGGATAATCCATAGATGAAATACTTGATTTGTAATTTGAGAGTCATATGGGAGCAAATAAAAAATCAAATATAACGAATTTGAGAGCGCATAATAATAAAAACAGCTCACCCTAAAGTATATGTCCTCTTTCATCAACATTTTTTTAAATAAAAAGTAACCATGACAACTTTTTATGACAAAATAGTGGCGGGAATAGTCACTCTATTTAAATTTTGTATGTACCGCGACATTTACGAAAAACAGACTGATTTTCAGTACATCTATGATTTTTCAAAGTGCTGCCAGGGCAACAGTTTTTAAAAGATCTACTTCATTCAAAAAATATATTGCTCAGAACAGCTTGGAGCTTCATCCCAGGCTGAAAAAAAATTAACAACTACATATACATTTCTATATATGGTCTCACCACCCTAAATAAGCCGAAATCACGGCAGGTGTATACTAATGATGGAATCATCACACAAAATATTTTCAATGCGGCTGTTTCAACCTCTGTTGAATTAAAAACAAATACAAAGAAGTTATATTTCTGTGAATATTTATTAAGTACATGATGTCTCCTTCATCCCGAATATCAGATATAACTGTTTCGTGATAATCTGTCAGGGATACAGTGGGTTTAAAGGATGTGTGTCTGATCTGTGAAAGAGGGTATAAATTCAAGCGTGATTTGAACTATAGTGACCTTTTTGTACACCAGGGGGCCTAGCTCAAAATCTGTCTGGGTAGCAACCCCTTATCGGAGCTGTTTTTGAAAATGCACAGTCCAGGCTTCATTATGATATGCGGCACTAGATAGGGGGGAGGGCAAAAAGAAGTAAAATCGGCCCGTGGAATTGAGGCATTTTACATGTATTTCAATGGGACTGGCATTTGGGGTGGTGAGACCATGAGTATGCAGAAGGCTATTCAGGTTTTCTTGGTTTAATTGACATATTATGACTTGTTAATAAAAAAATGGAGCTTCAAACCTATATTTAACGGATGTTTATCGTCGCTGCAATTAAAAAATTCCACAATTTTGATTAGAAAGTGTATAATTGAGAATATGGTGGAATAACTAAGCCTAAAAGAGATCTGTGAAGGTCGTGTTTTGAGGATAATCCATAGATGAAATACTTGATTTGTAATTTGAGAGTCATATGGGAGCAAATAAAAAATCAAATATAACGAATTTGAGAGCGCATAATAATAAAAACAGCTCACCCTAAAGTATATGTCCTCTTTCATCAACATTTTTTTAAATAAAAAGTAACCATGACAACTTTTTATGACAAAATAGTGGCGGGAATAGTCACTCTATTTAAATTTTGTATGTACCGCGACATTTACGAAAAACAGACTGATTTTCAGTACATCTATGATTTTTCAAAGTGCTGCCAGGGAAACAGTTTTTAAAAGATCTACTTCATTCAAAAAATATATTGCTCAGAACAGCTTGGAGCTTCATCCCAGGCTGAAAAAAAATTAACAACTACATATACATTTCTATATGAGTATGCAGAAGGCTATTCAGGTTTTCTTGGTTTAATTGACATATTATGACTTGTTAATAAAAAAATGGAGCTTCAAACCTATATTTAACGGATGTTTATCGTCGCTGCAATTAAAAAATTCCACAATTTTGATTAGAAAGTGTATAATTGAGAATATGGTGGAATAACTAAGCCTAAAAGAGATCTGTGAAGGTCGTGTTTTGAGGATAATCCATAGATGAAATACTTGATTTGTAATTTGAGAGTCATATGGGAGCAAATAAAAAATCAAATATAACGAATTTGAGAGCGCATAATAATAAAAACAGCTCACCCTAAAGTATATGTCCTCTTTCATCAACATTTTTTTAAATAAAAAGTAACCATGACAACTTTTTATGACAAAATAGTGGCGGGAATAGTCACTCTATTTAAATTTTGTATGTACCGCGACATTTACGAAAAACAGACTGATTTTCAGTACATCTATGATTTTTCAAAGTGCTGCCAGGGCAACAGTTTTTAAAAGATCTACTTCATTCAAAAAATATATTGCTCAGAACAGCTTGGAGCTTCATCCCAGGCTGAAAAAAAATTAACAACTACATATACATTTCTATATATGGTCTCACCACCCTAAATAAGCCGAAATCACGGCAGGTGTATACTAATGATGGAATCATCACACAAAATATTTTCAATGCGGCTGTTTCAACCTCTGTTGAATTAAAAACAAATACAAAGAAGTTATATTTCTGTGAATATTTATTAAGTACATGATGTCTCCTTCATCCCGAATATCAGATATAACTGTTTCGTGATAATCTGTCAGGGATACAGTGGGTTTAAAGGATGTGTGTCTGATCTGTGAAAGAGGGTATAAATTCAAGCGTGATTTGAACTATAGTGACCTTTTTGTACACCAGGGGGCCTAGCTCAAAATCTGTCTGGGTAGCAACCCCTTATCGGAGCTGTTTTTGAAAATGCACAGTCCAGGCTTCATTATGATATGCGGCACTAGATAGGGGGGAGGGCAAAAAGAAGTAAAATCGGCCCGTGGAATTGAGGCATTTTACATGTATTTCAATGGGACTGGCATTTGGGGTGGTGAGACCATGAGTATGCAGAAGGCTATTCAGGTTTTCTTGGTTTAATTGACATATTATGACTTGTTAATAAAAAAATGGAGCTTCAAACCTATATTTAACGGATGTTTATCGTCGCTGCAATTAAAAAATTCCACAATTTTGATTAGAAAGTGTATAATTGAGAATATGGTGGAATAACTAAGCCTAAAAGAGATCTGTGAAGGTCGTGTTTTGAGGATAATCCATAGATGAAATACTTGATTTGTAATTTGAGAGTCATATGGGAGCAAATAAAAAATCAAATATAACGAATTTGAGAGCGCATAATAATAAAAACAGCTCACCCTAAAGTATATGTCCTCTTTCATCAACATTTTTTTAAATAAAAAGTAACCATGACAACTTTTTATGACAAAATAGTGGCGGGAATAGTCACTCTATTTAAATTTTGTATGTACCGCGACATTTACGAAAAACAGACTGATTTTCAGTACATCTATGATTTTTCAAAGTGCTGCCAGGGCAACAGTTTTTAAAAGATCTACTTCATTCAAAAAATATATTGCTCAGAACAGCTTGGAGCTTCATCCCAGGCTGAAAAAAAATTAACAACTACATATACATTTCTATATATGGTCTCACCACCCTAAATAAGCCGAAATCACGGCAGGTGTATACTAATGATGGAATCATCACACAAAATATTTTCAATGCGGCTGTTTCAACCTCTGTTGAATTAAAAACAAATACAAAGAAGTTATATTTCTGTGAATATTTATTAAGTACATGATGTCTCCTTCATCCCGAATATCAGATATAACTGTTTCGTGATAATCTGTCAGGGATACAGTGGGTTTAAAGGATGTGTGTCTGATCTGTGAAAGAGGGTATAAATTCAAGCGTGATTTGAACTATAGTGACCTTTTTGTACACCAGGGGGCCTAGCTCAAAATCTGTCTGGGTAGCAACCCCTTATCGGAGCTGTTTTTGAAAATGCACAGTCCAGGCTTCATTATGATATGCGGCACTAGATAGGGGGGAGGGCAAAAAGAAGTAAAATCGGCCCGTGGAATTGAGGCATTTTACATGTATTTCAATGGGACTGGCATTTGGGGTGGTGAGACCATGAGTATGCAGAAGGCTATTCAGGTTTTCTTGGTTTAATTGACATATTATGACTTGTTAATAAAAAAATGGAGCTTCAAACCTATATTTAACGGATGTTTATCGTCGCTGCAATTAAAAAATTCCACAATTTTGATTAGAAAGTGTATAATTGAGAATATGGTGGAATAACTAAGCCTAAAAGAGATCTGTGAAGGTCGTGTTTTGAGGATAATCCATAGATGAAATACTTGATTTGTAATTTGAGAGTCATATGGGAGCAAATAAAAAATCAAATATAACGAATTTGAGAGCGCATAATAATAAAAACAGCTCACCCTAAAGTATATGTCCTCTTTCATCAACATTTTTTTAAATAAAAAGTAACCATGACAACTTTTTATGACAAAATAGTGGCGGGAATAGTCACTCTATTTAAATTTTGTATGTACCGCGACATTTACGAAAAACAGACTGATTTTCAGTACATCTATGATTTTTCAAAGTGCTGCCAGGGCAACAGTTTTTAAAAGATCTACTTCATTCAAAAAATATATTGCTCAGAACAGCTTGGAGCTTCATCCCAGGCTGAAAAAAAATTAACAACTACATATACATTTCTATATGAGTATGCAGAAGGCTATTCAGGTTTTCTTGGTTTAATTGACATATTATGACTTGTTAATAAAAAAATGGAGCTTCAAACCTATATTTAACGGATGTTTATCGTCGCTGCAATTAAAAAATTCCACAATTTTGATTAGAAAGTGTATAATTGAGAATATGGTGGAATAACTAAGCCTAAAAGAGATCTGTGAAGGTCGTGTTTTGAGGATAATCCATAGATGAAATACTTGATTTGTAATTTGAGAGTCATATGGGAGCAAATAAAAAATCAAATATAACGAATTTGAGAGCGCATAATAATAAAAACAGCTCACCCTAAAGTATATGTCCTCTTTCATCAACATTTTTTTAAATAAAAAGTAACCATGACAACTTTTTATGACAAAATAGTGGCGGGAATAGTCACTCTATTTAAATTTTGTATGTACCGCGACATTTACGAAAAACAGACTGATTTTCAGTACATCTATGATTTTTCAAAGTGCTGCCAGGGCAACAGTTTTTAAAAGATCTACTTCATTCAAAAAATATATTGCTCAGAACAGCTTGGAGCTTCATCCCAGGCTGAAAAAAAATTAACAACTACATATACATTTCTATATATGGTCTCACCACCCTAAATAAGCCGAAATCACGGCAGGTGTATACTAATGATGGAATCATCACACAAAATATTTTCAATGCGGCTGTTTCAACCTCTGTTGAATTAAAAACAAATACAAAGAAGTTATATTTCTGTGAATATTTATTAAGTACATGATGTCTCCTTCATCCCGAATATCAGATATAACTGTTTCGTGATAATCTGTCAGGGATACAGTGGGTTTAAAGGATGTGTGTCTGATCTGTGAAAGAGGGTATAAATTCAAGCGTGATTTGAACTATAGTGACCTTTTTGTACACCAGGGGGCCTAGCTCAAAATCTGTCTGGGTAGCAACCCCTTATCGGAGCTGTTTTTGAAAATGCACAGTCCAGGCTTCATTATGATATGCGGCACTAGATAGGGGGGAGGGCAAAAAGAAGTAAAATCGGCCCGTGGAATTGAGGCATTTTGCATGTATTTCAATGGGACTGGCATTTGGGGTGGTGAGACCATGAGTATGCAGAAGGCTATTCAGGTTTTCTTGGTTTAATTGACATATTATGACTTGTTAATAAAAAAATGGAGCTTCAAACCTATATTTAACGGATTTTTATCGTCGCTGCAATTAAAAAATTCCACAATTTTGATTAGAAAGTGTATAATTGAGAATATGGTGGAATAACTAAGCCTAAAAGAGATCTGTGAAGGTCGTGTTTTGAGGATAATCCATAGATGAAATACTTGATTTGTAATTTGAGAGTCATATGGGAGCAAATAAAAAATCAAATATAACGAATTTGAGAGCGCATAATAATAAAAACAGCTCACCCTAAAGTATATGTCCTCTTTCATCAACATTTTTTTAAATAAAAAGTAACCATGACAACTTTTTATGACAAAATAGTGGCGGGAATAGTCACTCTATTTAAATTTTGTATGTACCGCGACATTTACGAAAAACAGACTGATTTTCAGTACATCTATGATTTTTCAAAGTGCTGCCAGGGCAACAGTTTTTAAAAGATCTACTTCATTCAAAAAATATATTGCTCAGAACAGCTTGGAGCTTCATCCCAGGCTGAAAAAAAATTAACAACTACATATACATTTCTATATATGGTCTCACCACCCTAAATAAGCCGAAATCACGGCAGGTGTATACTAATGATGGAATCATCACACAAAATATTTTCAATGCGGCTGTTTCAACCTCTGTTGAATTAAAAACAAATACAAAGAAGTTATATTTCTGTGAATATTTATTAAGTACATGATGTCTCCTTCATCCCGAATATCAGATATAACTGTTTCGTGATAATCTGTCAGGGATACAGTGGGTTTAAAGGATGTGTGTCTGATCTGTGAAAGAGGGTATAAATTCAAGCGTGATTTGAACTATAGTGACCTTTTTGTACACCAGGGGGCCTAGCTCAAAATCTGTCTGGGTAGCAACCCCTTATCGGAGCTGTTTTTGAAAATGCACAGTCCAGGCTTCATTATGATATGCGGCACTAGATAGGGGGGAGGGCAAAAAGAAGTAAAATCGGCCCGTGGAATTGAGGCATTTTACATGTATTTCAATGGGACTGGCATTTGGGGTGGTGAGACCATGAGTATGCAGAAGGCTATTCAGGTTTTCTTGGTTTAATTGACATATTATGACTTGTTAATAAAAAAATGGAGCTTCAAACCTATATTTAACGGATGTTTATCGTCGCTGCAATTAAAAAATTCCACAATTTTGATTAGAAAGTGTATAATTGAGAATATGGTGGAATAACTAAGCCTAAAAGAGATCTGTGAAGGTCGTGTTTTGAGGATAATCCATAGATGAAATACTTGATTTGTAATTTGAGAGTCATATGGGAGCAAATAAAAAATCAAATATAACGAATTTGAGAGCGCATAATAATAAAAACAGCTCACCCTAAAGTATATGTCCTCTTTCATCAACATTTTTTTAAATAAAAAGTAACCATGACAACTTTTTATGACAAAATAGTGGCGGGAATAGTCACTCTATTTAAATTTTGTATGTACCGCGACATTTACGAAAAACAGACTGATTTTCAGTACATCTATGATTTTTCAAAGTGCTGCCAGGGCAACAGTTTTTAAAAGATCTACTTCATTCAAAAAATATATTGCTCAGAACAGCTTGGAGCTTCATCCCAGGCTGAAAAAAAATTAACAACTACATATACATTTCTATATGAGTATGCAGAAGGCTATTCAGGTTTTCTTGGTTTAATTGACATATTATGACTTGTTAATAAAAAAATGGAGCTTCAAACCTATATTTAACGGATGTTTATCGTCGCTGCAATTAAAAAATTCCACAATTTTGATTAGAAAGTGTATAATTGAGAATATGGTGGAATAACTAAGCCTAAAAGAGATCTGTGAAGGTCGTGTTTTGAGGATAATCCATAGATGAAATACTTGATTTGTAATTTGAGAGTCATATGGGAGCAAATAAAAAATCAAATATAACGAATTTGAGAGCGCATAATAATAAAAACAGCTCACCCTAAAGTATATGTCCTCTTTCATCAACATTTTTTTAAATAAAAAGTAACCATGACAACTTTTTATGACAAAATAGTGGCGGGAATAGTCACTCTATTTAAATTTTGTATGTACCGCGACATTTACGAAAAACAGGCTGATTTTCAGTACATCTATGATTTTTCAAAGTGCTGCCAGGGCAACAGTTTTTAAAAGATCTACTTCATTCAAAAAATATATTGCTCAGAACAGCTTGGAGCTTCATCCCAGGCTGAAAAAAAATTAACAACTACATATACATTTCTATATATGGTCTCACCACCCTAAATAAGCCGAAATCACGGCAGGTGTATACTAATGATGGAATCATCACACAAAATATTTTCAATGCGGCTGTTTCAACCTCTGTTGAATTAAAAACAAATACAAAGAAGTTATATTTCTGTGAATATTTATTAAGTACATGATGTCTCCTTCATCCCGAATATCAGATATAACTGTTTCGTGATAATCTGTCAGGGATACAGTGGGTTTAAAGGATGTGTGTCTGATCTGTGAAAGAGGGTATAAATTCAAGCGTGATTTGAACTATAGTGACCTTTTTGTACACCAGGGGGCCTAGCTCAAAATCTGTCTGGGTAGCAACCCCTTATCGGAGCTGTTTTTGAAAATGCACAGTCCAGGCTTCATTATGATATGCGGCACTAGATAGGGGGGAGGGCAAAAAGAAGTAAAATCGGCCCGTGGAATTGAGGCATTTTACATGTATTTCAATGGGACTGGCATTTGGGGTGGTGAGACCATGAGTATGCAGAAGGCTATTCAGGTTTTCTTGGTTTAATTGACATATTATGACTTGTTAATAAAAAAATGGAGCTTCAAACCTATATTTAACGGATGTTTATCGTCGCTGCAATTAAAAAATTCCACAATTTTGATTAGAAAGTGTATAATTGAGAATATGGTGGAATAACTAAGCCTAAAAGAGATCTGTGAAGGTCGTGTTTTGAGGATAATCCATAGATGAAATACTTGATTTGTAATTTGAGAGTCATATGGGAGCAAATAAAAAATCAAATATAACGAATTTGAGAGCGCATAATAATAAAAACAGCTCACCCTAAAGTATATGTCCTCTTTCATCAACATTTTTTTAAATAAAAAGTAACCATGACAACTTTTTATGACAAAATAGTGGCGGGAATAGTCACTCTATTTAAATTTTGTATGTACCGCGACATTTACGAAAAACAGACTGATTTTCAGTACATCTATGATTTTTCAAAGTGCTGCCAGGGCAACAGTTTTTAAAAGATCTACTTCATTCAAAAAATATATTGCTCAGAACAGCTTGGAGCTTCATCCCAGGCTGAAAAAAAATTAACAACTACATATACATTTCTATATATGGTCTCACCACCCTAAATAAGCCGAAATCACGGCAGGTGTATACTAATGATGGAATCATCACACAAAATATTTTCAATGCGGCTGTTTCAACCTCTGTTGAATTAAAAACAAATACAAAGAAGTTATATTTCTGTGAATATTTATTAAGTACATGATGTCTCCTTCATCCCGAATATCAGATATAACTGTTTCGTGATAATCTGTCAGGGATACAGTGGGTTTAAAGGATGTGTGTCTGATCTGTGAAAGAGGGTATAAATTCAAGCGTGATTTGAACTATAGTGACCTTTTTGTACACCAGGGGGCCTAGCTCAAAATCTGTCTGGGTAGCAACCCCTTATCGGAGCTGTTTTTGAAAATGCACAGTCCAGGCTTCATTATGATATGCGGCACTAGATAGGGGGGAGGGCAAAAAGAAGTAAAATCGGCCCGTGGAATTGAGGCATTTTACATGTATTTCAATGGGACTGGCATTTGGGGTGGTGAGACCATGAGTATGCAGAAGGCTATTCAGGTTTTCTTGGTTTAATTGACATATTATGACTTGTTAATAAAAAAATGGAGCTTCAAACCTATATTTAACGGATGTTTATCGTCGCTGCAATTAAAAAATTCCACAATTTTGATTAGAAAGTGTATAATTGAGAATATGGTGGAATAACTAAGCCTAAAAGAGATCTGTGAAGGTCGTGTTTTGAGGATAATCCATAGATGAAATACTTGATTTGTAATTTGAGAGTCATATGGGAGCAAATAAAAAATCAAATATAACGAATTTGAGAGCGCATAATAATAAAAACAGCTCACCCTAAAGTATATGTCCTCTTTCATCAACATTTTTTTAAATAAAAAGTAACCATGACAACTTTTTATGACAAAATAGTGGCGGGAATAGTCACTCTATTTAAATTTTGTATGTACCGCGACATTTACGAAAAACAGACTGATTTTCAGTACATCTATGATTTTTCAAAGTGCTGCCAGGGCAACAGTTTTTAAAAGATCTACTTCATTCAAAAAATATATTGCTCAGAACAGCTTGGAGCTTCATCCCAGGCTGAAAAAAAATTAACAACTACATATACATTTCTATATGAGTATGCAGAAGGCTATTCAGGTTTTCTTGGTTTAATTGACATATTATGACTTGTTAATAAAAAAATGGAGCTTCAAACCTATATTTAACGGATGTTTATCGTCGCTGCAATTAAAAAATTCCACAATTTTGATTAGAAAGTGTATAATTGAGAATATGGTGGAATAACTAAGCCTAAAAGAGATCTGTGAAGGTCGTGTTTTGAGGATAATCCATAGATGAAATACTTGATTTGTAATTTGAGAGTCATATGGGAGCAAATAAAAAATCAAATATAACGAATTTGAGAGCGCATAATAATAAAAACAGCTCACCCTAAAGTATATGTCCTCTTTCATCAACATTTTTTTAAATAAAAAGTAACCATGACAACTTTTTATGACAAAATAGTGGCGGGAATAGTCACTCTATTTAAATTTTGTATGTACCGCGACATTTACGAAAAACAGACTGATTTTCAGTACATCTATGATTTTTCAAAGTGCTGCCAGGGCAACAGTTTTTAAAAGATCTACTTCATTCAAAAAATATATTGCTCAGAACAGCTTGGAGCTTCATCCCAGGCTGAAAAAAAATTAACAACTACATATACATTTCTATATATGGTCTCACCACCCTAAATAAGCCGAAATCACGGCAGGTGTATACTAATGATGGAATCATCACACAAAATATTTTCAATGCGGCTGTTTCAACCTCTGTTGAATTAAAAACAAATACAAAGAAGTTATATTTCTGTGAATATTTATTAAGTACATGATGTCTCCTTCATCCCGAATATCAGATATAACTGTTTCGTGATAATCTGTCAGGGATACAGTGGGTTTAAAGGATGTGTGTCTGATCTGTGAAAGAGGGTATAAATTCAAGCGTGATTTGAACTATAGTGACCTTTTTGTACACCAGGGGGCCTAGCTCAAAATCTGTCTGGGTAGCAACCCCTTATCGGAGCTGTTTTTGAAAATGCACAGTCCAGGCTTCATTATGATATGCGGCACTAGATAGGGGGGAGGGCAAAAAGAAGTAAAATCGGCCCGTGGAATTGAGGCATTTTACATGTATTTCAATGGGACTGGCATTTGGGGTGGTGAGACCATGAGTATGCAGAAGGCTATTCAGGTTTTCTTGGTTTAATTGACATATTATGACTTGTTAATAAAAAAATGGAGCTTCAAACCTATATTTAACGGATGTTTATCGTCGCTGCAATTAAAAAATTCCACAATTTTGATTAGAAAGTGTATAATTGAGAATATGGTGGAATAACTAAGCCTAAAAGAGATCTGTGAAGGTCGTGTTTTGAGGATAATCCATAGATGAAATACTTGATTTGTAATTTGAGAGTCATATGGGAGCAAATAAAAAATCAAATATAACGAATTTGAGAGCGCATAATAATAAAAACAGCTCACCCTAAAGTATATGTCCTCTTTCATCAACATTTTTTTAAATAAAAAGTAACCATGACAACTTTTTATGACAAAATAGTGGCGGGAATAGTCACTCTATTTAAATTTTGTATGTACCGCGACATTTACGAAAAACAGACTGATTTTCAGTACATCTATGATTTTTCAAAGTGCTGCCAGGGCAACAGTTTTTAAAAGATCTACTTCATTCAAAAAATATATTGCTCAGAACAGCTTGGAGCTTCATCCCAGGCTGAAAAAAAATTAACAACTACATATACATTTCTATATATGGTCTCACCACCCTAAATAAGCCGAAATCACGGCAGGTGTATACTAATGATGGAATCATCACACAAAATATTTTCAATGCGGCTGTTTCAACCTCTGTTGAATTAAAAACAAATACAAAGAAGTTATATTTCTGTGAATATTTATTAAGTACATGATGTCTCCTTCATCCCGAATATCAGATATAACTGTTTCGTGATAATCTGTCAGGGATACAGTGGGTTTAAAGGATGTGTGTCTGATCTGTGAAAGAGGGTATAAATTCAAGCGTGATTTGAACTATAGTGACCTTTTTGTACACCAGGGGGCCTAGCTCAAAATCTGTCTGGGTAGCAACCCCTTATCGGAGCTGTTTTTGAAAATGCACAGTCCAGGCTTCATTATGATATGCGGCACTAGATAGGGGGGAGGGCAAAAAGAAGTAAAATCGGCCCGTGGAATTGAGGCATCTTACATGTATTTCAATGGGACTGGCATTTGGGGTGGTGAGACCATGAGTATGCAGAAGGCTATTCAGGTTTTCTTGGTTTAATTGACATATTATGACTTGTTAATAAAAAAATGGAGCTTCAAACCTATATTTAACGGATGTTTATCGTCGCTGCAATTAAAAAATTCCACAATTTTGATTAGAAAGTGTATAATTGAGAATATGGTGGAATAACTAAGCCTAAAAGAGATCTGTGAAGGTCGTGTTTTGAGGATAATCCATAGATGAAATACTTGATTTGTAATTTGAGAGTCATATGGGAGCAAATAAAAAATCAAATATAACGAATTTGAGAGCGCATAATAATAAAAACAGCTCACCCTAAAGTATATGTCCTCTTTCATCAACATTTTTTTAAATAAAAAGTAACCATGACAACTTTTTATGACAAAATAGTGGCGGGAATAGTCACTCTATTTAAATTTTGTATGTACCGCGACATTTACGAAAAACAGACTGATTTTCAGTACATCTATGATTTTTCAAAGTGCTGCCAGGGCAACAGTTTTTAAAAGATCTACTTCATTCAAAAAATATATTGCTCAGAACAGCTTGGAGCTTCATCCCAGGCTGAAAAAAAATTAACAACTACATATACATTTCTATATGAGTATGCAGAAGGCTATTCAGGTTTTCTTGGTTTAATTGACATATTATGACTTGTTAATAAAAAAATGGAGCTTCAAACCTATATTTAACGGATGTTTATCGTCGCTGCAATTAAAAAATTCCACAATTTTGATTAGAAAGTGTATAATTGAGAATATGGTGGAATAACTAAGCCTAAAAGAGATCTGTGAAGGTCGTGTTTTGAGGATAATCCATAGATGAAATACTTGATTTGTAATTTGAGAGTCATATGGGAGCAAATAAAAAATCAAATATAACGAATTTGAGAGCGCATAATAATAAAAACAGCTCACCCTAAAGTATATGTCCTCTTTCATCAACATTTTTTTAAATAAAAAGTAACCATGACAACTTTTTATGACAAAATAGTGGCGGGAATAGTCACTCTATTTAAATTTTGTATGTACCGCGACATTTACGAAAAACAGACTGATTTTCAGTACATCTATGATTTTTCAAAGTGCTGCCAGGGCAACAGTTTTTAAAAGATCTACTTCATTCAAAAAATATATTGCTCAGAACAGCTTGGAGCTTCATCCCAGGCTGAAAAAAAATTAACAACTACATATACATTTCTATATATGGTCTCACCACCCTAAATAAGCCGAAATCACGGCAGGTGTATACTAATGATGGAATCATCACACAAAATATTTTCAATGCGGCTGTTTCAACCTCTGTTGAATTAAAAACAAATACAAAGAAGTTATATTTCTGTGAATATTTATTAAGTACATGATGTCTCCTTCATCCCGAATATCAGATATAACTGTTTCGTGATAATCTGTCAGGGATACAGTGGGTTTAAAGGATGTGTGTCTGATCTGTGAAAGAGGGTATAAATTCAAGCGTGATTTGAACTATAGTGACCTTTTTGTACACCAGGGGGCCTAGCTCAAAATCTGTCTGGGTAGCAACCCCTTATCGGAGCTGTTTTTGAAAATGCACAGTCCAGGCTTCATTATGATATGCGGCACTAGATAGGGGGGAGGGCAAAAAGAAGTAAAATCGGCCCGTGGAATTGAGGCATTTTACATGTATTTCAATGGGACTGGCATTTGGGGTGGTGAGACCATGAGTATGCAGAAGGCTATTCAGGTTTTCTTGGTTTAATTGACATATTATGACTTGTTAATAAAAAAATGGAGCTTCAAACCTATATTTAACGGATG
The DNA here is from genome assembly GCA_964017125.1 of Flabesymbios commensalis. Taxonomy (NCBI): domain Eukaryota; kingdom Metazoa; phylum Annelida; class Polychaeta; order Terebellida; family Flabelligeridae; genus Flabesymbios; species Flabesymbios commensalis. Next base: position 11,086,352 of record OZ024902.1, read on the forward strand.
TTTATCGTCGCTGCAATTAAAAAATTCCACAATTTTGATTAGAAAGTGTATAATTGAGAATATGGTGGAATAACTAAGCCTAAAAGAGATCTGTGAAGGTCGTGTTTTGAGGATAATCCATAGATGAAATACTTGATTTGTAATTTGAGAGTCATATGGGAGCAAATAAAAAATCAAATATAACGAATTTGAGAGCGCATAATAATAAAAACAGCTCACCCTAAAGTATATGTCCTCTTTCATCAACATTTTTTTAAATAAAAAGTAACCATGACAACTTTTTATGACAAAATAGTGGCGGGAATAGTCACTCTATTTAAATTTTGTATGTACCGCGACATTTACGAAAAACAGACTGATTTTCAGTACATCTATGATTTTTCAAAGTGCTGCCAGGGCAACAGTTTTTAAAAGATCTACTTCATTCAAAAAATATATTGCTCAGAACAGCTTGGAGCTTCATCCCAGGCTGAAAAAAAATTAACAACTACATATACATTTCTATATATGGTCTCACCACCCTAAATAAGCCGAAATCACGGCAGGTGTATACTAATGATGGAATCATCACACAAAATATTTTCAATGCGGCTGTTTCAACCTCTGTTGAATTAAAAACAAATACAAAGAAGTTATATTTCTGTGAATATTTATTAAGTACATGATGTCTCCTTCATCCCGAATATCAGATATAACTGTTTCGTGATAATCTGTCAGGGATACAGTGGGTTTAAAGGATGTGTGTCTGATCTGTGAAAGAGGGTATAAATTCAAGCGTGATTTGAACTATAGTGACCTTTTTGTACACCAGGGGGCCTAGCTCAAAATCTGTCTGGGTAGCAACCCCTTATCGGAGCTGTTTTTGAAAATGCACAGTCCAGGCTTCATTATGATATGCGGCACTAGATAGGGGGGAGGGCAAAAAGAAGTAAAATCGGCCCGTGGAATTGAGGCATTTTACATGTATTTCAATGGGACTGGCATTTGGGGTGGTGAGACCATGAGTATGCAGAAGGCTATTCAGGTTTTCTTGGTTTAATTGACATATTATGACTTGTTAATAAAAAAATGGAGCTTCAAACCTATATTTAACGGATGTTTATCGTCGCTGCAATTAAAAAATTCCACAATTTTGATTAGAAAGTGTATAATTGAGAATATGGTGGAATAACTAAGCCTAAAAGAGATCTGTGAAGGTCGTGTTTTGAGGATAATCCATAGATGAAATACTTGATTTGTAATTTGAGAGTCATATGGGAGCAAATAAAAAATCAAATATAACGAATTTGAGAGCGCATAATAATAAAAACAGCTCACCCTAAAGTATATGTCCTCTTTCATCAACATTTTTTTAAATAAAAAGTAACCATGACAACTTTTTATGACAAAATAGTGGCGGGAATAGTCACTCTATTTAAATTTTGTATGTACCGCGACATTTACGAAAAACAGACTGATTTTCAGTACATCTATGATTTTTCAAAGTGCTGCCAGGGCAACAGTTTTTAAAAGATCTACTTCATTCAAAAAATATATTGCTCAGAACAGCTTGGAGCTTCATCCCAGGCTGAAAAAAAATTAACAACTACATATACATTTCTATATATGGTCTCACCACCCTAAATAAGCCGAAATCACGGCAGGTGTATACTAATGATGGAATCATCACACAAAATATTTTCAATGCGGCTGTTTCAACCTCTGTTGAATTAAAAACAAATACAAAGAAGTTATATTTCTGTGAATATTTATTAAGTACATGATGTCTCCTTCATCCCGAATATCAGATATAACTGTTTCGTGATAATCTGTCAGGGATACAGTGGGTTTAAAGGATGTGTGTCTGATCTGTGAAAGAGGGTATAAATTCAAGCGTGATTTGAACTATAGTGACCTTTTTGTACACCAGGGGGCCTAGCTCAAAATCTGTCTGGGTAGCAACCCCTTATCGGAGCTGTTTTTGAAAATGCACAGTCCAGGCTTCATTATGATATGCGGCACTAGATAGGGGGGAGGGCAAAAAGAAGTAAAATCGGCCCGTGGAATTGAGGCATTTTACATGTATTTCAATGGGACTGGCATTTGGGGTGGTGAGACCATGAGTATGCAGAAGGCTATTCAGGTTTTCTTGGTTTAATTGACATATTATGACTTGTTAATAAAAAAATGGAGCTTCAAACCTATATTTAACGGATGTTTATCGTCGCTGCAATTAAAAAATTCCACAATTTTGATTAGAAAGTGTATAATTGAGAATATGGTGGAATAACTAAGCCTAAAAGAGATCTGTGAAGGTCGTGTTTTGAGGATAATCCATAGATGAAATACTTGATTTGTAATTTGAGAGTCATATGGGAGCAAATAAAAAATCAAATATAACGAATTTGAGAGCGCATAATAATAAAAACAGCTCACCCTAAAGTATATGTCCTCTTTCATCAACATTTTTTTAAATAAAAAGTAACCATGACAACTTTTTATGACAAAATAGTGGCGGGAATAGTCACTCTATTTAAATTTTGTATGTACCGCGACATTTACGAAAAACAGACTGATTTTCAGTACATCTATGATTTTTCAAAGTGCTGCCAGGGCAACAGTTTTTAAAAGATCTACTTCATTCAAAAAATATATTGCTCAGAACAGCTTGGAGCTTCATCCCAGGCTGAAAAAAAATTAACAACTACATATACATTTCTATATGAGTATGCAGAAGGCTATTCAGGTTTTCTTGGTTTAATTGACATATTATGACTTGTTAATAAAAAAATGGAGCTTCAAACCTATATTTAACGGATGTTTATCGTCGCTGCAATTAAAAAATTCCACAATTTTGATTAGAAAGTGTATAATTGAGAATATGGTGGAATAACTAAGCCTAAAAGAGATCTGTGAAGGTCGTGTTTTGAGGATAATCCATAGATGAAATACTTGATTTGTAATTTGAGAGTCATATGGGAGCAAATAAAAAATCAAATATAACGAATTTGAGAGCGCATAATAATAAAAACAGCTCACCCTAAAGTATATGTCCTCTTTCATCAACATTTTTTTAAATAAAAAGTAACCATGACAACTTTTTATGACAAAATAGTGGCGGGAATAGTCACTCTATTTAAATTTTGTATGTACCGCGACATTTACGAAAAACAGACTGATTTTCAGTACATCTATGATTTTTCAAAGTGCTGCCAGGGCAACAGTTTTTAAAAGATCTACTTCATTCAAAAAATATATTGCTCAGAACAGCTTGGAGCTTCATCCCAGGCTGAAAAAAAATTAACAACCACATATACATTTCTATATATGGTCTCACCACCCTAAATAAGCCGAAATCACGGCAGGTGTATACTAATGATGGAATCATCACACAAAATATTTTCAATGCGGCTGTTTCAACCTCTGTTGAATTAAAAACAAATACAAAGAAGTTATATTTCTGTGAATATTTATTAAGTACATGATGTCTCCTTCATCCCGAATATCAGATATAACTGTTTCGTGATAATCTGTCAGGGATACAGTGGGTTTAAAGGATGTGTGTCTGATCTGTGAAAGAGGGTATATATTCAAGCGTGATTTGAACTATAGTGACCTTTTTGTACACCAGGGGGCCTAGCTCAAAATCTGTCTGGGTAGCAACCCCTTATCGGAGCTGTTTTTGAAAATGCACAGTCCAGGCTTCATTATGATATGCGGCACTAGATAGGGGGGAGGGCAAAAAGAAGTAAAATCGGCCCGTGGAATTGAGGCATTTTACATGTATTTCAATGGGACTGGCATTTGGGGTGGTGAGACCATGAGTATGCAGAAGGCTATTCAGGTTTTCTTGGTTTAATTGACATATTATGACTTGTTAATAAAAAAATGGAGCTTCAAACCTATATTTAACGGATGTTTATCGTCGCTGCAATTAAAAAATTCCACAATTTTGATTAGAAAGTGTATAATTGAGAATATGGTGGAATAACTAAGCCTAAAAGAGATCTGTGAAGGTCGTGTTTTGAGGATAATCCATAGATGAAATACTTGATTTGTAATTTGAGAGTCATATGGGAGCAAATAAAAAATCAAATATAACGAATTTGAGAGCGCATAATAATAAAAACAGCTCACCCTAAAGTATATGTCCTCTTTCATCAACATTTTTTTAAATAAAAAGTAACCATGACAACTTTTTATGACAAAATAGTGGCGGGAATAGTCACTCTATTTAAATTTTGTATGTACCGCGACATTTACGAAAAACAGACTGATTTTCAGTACATCTATGATTTTTCAAAGTGCTGCCAGGGCAACAGTTTTTAAAAGATCTACTTCATTCAAAAAATATATTGCTCAGAACAGCTTGGAGCTTCATCCCAGGCTGAAAAAAAATTAACAACTACATATACATTTCTATATATGGTCTCACCACCCTAAATAAGCCGAAATCACGGCAGGTGTATACTAATGATGGAATCATCACACAAAATATTTTCAATGCGGCTGTTTCAACCTCTGTTGAATTAAAAACAAATACAAAGAAGTTATATTTCTGTGAATATTTATTAAGTACATGATGTCTCCTTCATCCCGAATATCAGATATAACTGTTTCGTGATAATCTGTCAGGGATACAGTGGGTTTAAAGGATGTGTGTCTGATCTGTGAAAGAGGGTATAAATTCAAGCGTGATTTGAACTATAGTGACCTTTTTGTACACCAGGGGGCCTAGCTCAAAATCTGTCTGGGTAGCAACCCCTTATCGGAGCTGTTTTTGAAAATGCACAGTCCAGGCTTCATTATGATATGCGGCACTAGATAGGGGGGAGGGCAAAAAGAAGTAAAATCGGCCCGTGGAATTGAGGCATTTTACATGTATTTCAATGGGACTGGCATTTGGGGTGGTGAGACCATGAGTATGCAGAAGGCTATTCAGGTTTTCTTGGTTTAATTGACATATTATGACTTGTTAATAAAAAAATGGAGCTTCAAACCTATATTTAACGGATGTTTATCGTCGCTGCAATTAAAAAATTCCACAATTTTGATTAGAAAGTGTATAATTGAGAATATGGTGGAATAACTAAGCCTAAAAGAGATCTGTGAAGGTCGTGTTTTGAGGATAATCCATAGATGAAATACTTGATTTGTAATTTGAGAGTCATATGGGAGCAAATAAAAAATCAAATATAACGAATTTGAGAGCGCATAATAATAAAAACAGCTCACCCTAAAGTATATGTCCTCTTTCATCAACATTTTTTTAAATAAAAAGTAACCATGACAACTTTTTATGACAAAATAGTGGCGGGAATAGTCACTCTATTTAAATTTTGTATGTACCGCGACATTTACGAAAAACAGACTGATTTTCAGTACATCTATGATTTTTCAAAGTGCTGCCAGGGCAACAGTTTTTAAAAGATCTACTTCATTCAAAAAATATATTGCTCAGAACAGCTTGGAGCTTCATCCCAGGCTGAAAAAAAATTAACAACTACATATACATTTCTATATGAGTATGCAGAAGGCTATTCAGGTTTTCTTGGTTTAATTGACATATTATGACTTGTTAATAAAAAAATGGAGCTTCAAACCTATATTTAACGGATGTTTATCGTCGCTGCAATTAAAAAATTCCACAATTTTGATTAGAAAGTGTATAATTGAGAATATGGTGGAATAACTAAGCCTAAAAGAGATCTGTGAAGGTCGTGTTTTGAGGATAATCCATAGATGAAATACTTGATTTGTAATTTGAGAGTCATATGGGAGCAAATAAAAAATCAAATATAACGAATTTGAGAGCGCATAATAATAAAAACAGCTCACCCTAAAGTATATGTCCTCTTTCATCAACATTTTTTTAAATAAAAAGTAACCATGACAACTTTTTATGACAAAATAGTGGCGGGAATAGTCACTCTATTTAAATTTTGTATGTACCGCGACATTTACGAAAAACAGACTGATTTTCAGTACATCTATGATTTTTCAAAGTGCTGCCAGGGCAACAGTTTTTAAAAGATCTACTTCATTCAAAAAATATATTGCTCAGAACAGCTTGGAGCTTCATCCCAGGCTGAAAAAAAATTAACAACTACATATACATTTCTATATATGGTCTCACCACCCTAAATAAGCCGAAATCACGGCAGGTGTATACTAATGATGGAATCATCACACAAAATATTTTCAATGCGGCTGTTTCAACCTCTGTTGAATTAAAAACAAATACAAAGAAGTTATATTTCTGTGAATATTTATTAAGTACATGATGTCTCCTTCATCCCGAATATCAGATATAACTGTTTCGTGATAATCTGTCAGGGATACAGTGGGTTTAAAGGATGTGTGTCTGATCTGTGAAAGAGGGTATAAATTCAAGCGTGATTTGAACTATAGTGACCTTTTTGTACACCAGGGGGCCTAGCTCAAAATCTGTCTGGGTAGCAACCCCTTATCGGAGCTGTTTTTGAAAATGCACAGTCCAGGCTTCATTATGATATGCGGCACTAGATAGGGGGGAGGGCAAAAAGAAGTAAAATCGGCCCGTGGAATTGAGGCATTTTACATGTATTTCAATGGGACTGGCATTTGGGGTGGTGAGACCATGAGTATGCAGAAGGCTATTCAGGTTTTCTTGGTTTAATTGACATATTATGACTTGTTAATAAAAAAATGGAGCTTCAAACCTATATTTAACGGATGTTTATCGTCGCTGCAATTAAAAAATTCCACAATTTTGATTAGAAAGTGTATAATTGAGAATATGGTGGAATAACTAAGCCTAAAAGAGATCTGTGAAGGTCGTGTTTTGAGGATAATCCATAGATGAAATACTTGATTTGTAATTTGAGAGTCATATGGGAGCAAATAAAAAATCAAATATAACGAATTTGAGAGCGCATAATAATAAAAACAGCTCACCCTAAAGTATATGTCCTCTTTCATCAACATTTTTTTAAATAAAAAGTAACCATGACAACTTTTTATGACAAAATAGTGGCGGGAATAGTCACTCTATTTAAATTTTGTATGTACCGCGACATTTACGAAAAACAGACTGATTTTCAGTACATCTATGATTTTTCAAAGTGCTGCCAGGGCAACAGTTTTTAAAAGATCTACTTCATTCAAAAAATATATTGCTCAGAACAGCTTGGAGCTTCATCCCAGGCTGAAAAAAAATTAACAACTACATATACATTTCTATATATGGTCTCACCACCCTAAATAAGCCGAAATCACGGCAGGTGTATACTAATGATGGAATTTGAGAGCGCATAATAATAAAAACAGCTCACCCTAAAGTATATGTCCTCTTTCATCAACATTTTTTTAAATAAAAAGTAACCATGACAACTTTTTATGACAAAATAGTGGCGGGAATAGTCACTCTATTTAAATTTTGTATGTACCGCGACATTTACGAAAAACAGACTGATTTTCAGTACATCTATGATTTTTCAAAGTGCTGCCAGGGCAACAGTTTTTAAAAGATCTACTTCATTCAAAAAATATATTGCTCAGAACAGCTTGGAGCTTCATCCCAGGCTGAAAAAAAATTAACAACTACATATACATTTCTATATGAGTATGCAGAAGGCTATTCAGGTTTTCTTGGTTTAATTGACATATTATGACTTGTTAATAAAAAAATGGAGCTTCAAACCTATATTTAACGGATGTTTATCGTCGCTGCAATTAAAAAATTCCACAATTTTGATTAGAAAGTGTATAATTGAGAATATGGTGGAATAACTAAGCCTAAAAGAGATCTGTGAAGGTCGTGTTTTGAGGATAATCCATAGATGAAATACTTGATTTGTAATTTGAGAGTCATATGGGAGCAAATAAAAAATCAAATATAACGAATTTGAGAGCGCATAATAATAAAAACAGCTCACCCTAAAGTATATGTCCTCTTTCATCAACATTTTTTTAAATAAAAAGTAACCATGACAACTTTTTATGACAAAATAGTGGCGGGAATAGTCACTCTATTTAAATTTTGTATGTACCGCGACATTTACGAAAAACAGACTGATTTTCAGTACATCTATGATTTTTCAAAGTGCTGCCAGGGCAACAGTTTTTAAAAGATCTACTTCATTCAAAAAATATATTGCTCAGAACAGCTTGGAGCTTCATCCCAGGCTGAAAAAAAATTAACAACTACATATACATTTCTATATATGGTCTCACCACCCTAAATAAGCCGAAATCACGGCAGGTGTATACTAATGATGGAATCATCACACAAAATATTTTCAATGCGGCTGTTTCAACCTCTGTTGAATTAAAAACAAATACAAAGAAGTTATATTTCTGTGAATATTTATTAAGTACATGATGTCTCCTTCATCCCGAATATCAGATATAACTGTTTCGTGATAATCTGTCAGGGATACAGTGGGTTTAAAGGATGTGTGTCTGATCTGTGAAAGAGGGTATAAATTCAAGCGTGATTTGAACTATAGTGACCTTTTTGTACACCAGGGGGCCTAGCTCAAAATCTGTCTGGGTAGCAACCCCTTATCGGAGCTGTTTTTGAAAATGCACAGTCCAGGCTTCATTATGATATGCGGCACTAGATAGGGGGGAGGGCAAAAAGAAGTAAAATCGGCCCGTGGAATTGAGGCATTTTACATGTATTTCAATGGGACTGGCATTTGGGGTGGTGAGACCATGAGTATGCAGAAGGCTATTCAGGTTTTCTTGGTTTAATTGACATATTATGACTTGTTAATAAAAAAATGGAGCTTCAAACCTATATTTAACGGATGTTTATCGTCGCTGCAATTAAAAAATTCCACAATTTTGATTAGAAAGTGTATAATTGAGAATATGGTGGAATAACTAAGCCTAAAAGAGATCTGTGAAGGTCGTGTTTTGAGGATAATCCATAGATGAAATACTTGATTTGTAATTTGAGAGTCATATGGGAGCAAATAAAAAATCAAATATAACGAATTTGAGAGCGCATAATAATAAAAACAGCTCACCCTAAAGTATATGTCCTCTTTCATCAACATTTTTTTAAATAAAAAGTAACCATGACAACTTTTTATGACAAAATAGTGGCGGGAATAGTCACTCTATTTAAATTTTGTATGTACCGCGACATTTACGAAAAACAGACTGATTTTCAGTACATCTATGATTTTTCAAAGTGCTGCCAGGGCAACAGTTTTTAAAAGATCTACTTCATTCAAAAAATATATTGCTCAGAACAGCTTGGAGCTTCATCCCAGGCTGAAAAAAAATTAACAACTACATATACATTTCTATATATGGTCTCACCACCCTAAATAAGCCGAAATCACGGCAGGTGTATACTAATGATGGAATCATCACACAAAATATTTTCAATGCGGCTGTTTCAACCTCTGTTGAATTAAAAACAAATACAAAGAAGTTATATTTCTGTGAATATTTATTAAGTACATGATGTCTCCTTCATCCCGAATATCAGATATAACTGTTTCGTGATAATCTGTCAGGGATACAGTGGGTTTAAAGGATGTGTGTCTGATCTGTGAAAGAGGGTATAAATTCAAGCGTGATTTGAACTATAGTGACCTTTTTGTACACCAGGGGGCCTAGCTCAAAATCTGTCTGGGTAGCAACCCCTTATCGGAGCTGTTTTTGAAAATGCACAGTCCAGGCTTCATTATGATATGCGGCACTAGATAGGGGGGAGGGCAAAAAGAAGTAAAATCGGCCCGTGGAATTGAGGCATTTTACATGTATTTCAATGGGACTGGCATTTGGGGTGGTGAGACCATGAGTATGCAGAAGGCTATTCAGGTTTTCTTGGTTTAATTGACATATTATGACTTGTTAATAAAAAAATGGAGCTTCAAACCTATATTTAACGGATGTTTATCGTCGCTGCAATTAAAAAATTCCACAATTTTGATTAGAAAGTGTATAATTGAGAATATGGTGGAATAACTAAGCCTAAAAGAGATCTGTGAAGGTCGTGTTTTGAGGATAATCCATAGATGAAATACTTGATTTGTAATTTGAGAGTCATATGGGAGCAAATAAAAAATCAAATATAACGAATTTGAGAGCGCATAATAATAAAAACAGCTCACCCTAAAGTATATGTCCTCTTTCATCAACATTTTTTTAAATAAAAAGTAACCATGACAACTTTTTATGACAAAATAGTGGCGGGAATAGTCACTCTATTTAAATTTTGTATGTACCGCGACATTTACGAAAAACAGACTGATTTTCAGTACATCTATGATTTTTCAAAGTGCTGCCAGGGCAACAGTTTTTAAAAGATCTACTTCATTCAAAAAATATATTGCTCAGAACAGCTTGGAGCTTCATCCCAGGCTGAAAAAAAATTAACAACTACATATACATTTCTATATGAGTATGCAGAAGGCTATTCAGGTTTTCTTGGTTTAATTGACATATTATGACTTGTTAATAAAAAAATGGAGCTTCAAACCTATATTTAACGGATGTTTATCGTCGCTGCAATTAAAAAATTCCACAATTTTGATTAGAAAGTGTATAATTGAGAATATGGTGGAATAACTAAGCCTAAAAGAGATCTGTGAAGGTCGTGTTTTGAGGATAATCCATAGATGAAATACTTGATTTGTAATTTGAGAGTCATATGGGAGCAAATAAAAAATCAAATATAACGAATTTGAGAGCGCATAATAATAAAAACAGCTCACCCTAAAGTATATGTCCTCTTTCATCAACATTTTTTTAAATAAAAAGTAACCATGACAACTTTTTATGACAAAATAGTGGCGGGAATAGTCACTCTATTTAAATTTTGTATGTACCGCGACATTTACGAAAAACAGACTGATTTTCAGTACATCTATGATTTTTCAAAGTGCTGCCAGGGCAACAGTTTTTAAAAGATCTACTTCATTCAAAAAATATATTGCTCAGAACAGCTTGGAGCTTCATCCCAGGCTGAAAAAAAATTAACAACTACATATACATTTCTATATATGGTCTCACCACCCTAAATAAGCCGAAATCACGGCAGGTGTATACTAATGATGGAATCATCACACAAAATATTTTCAATGCGGCTGTTTCAACCTCTGTTGAATTAAAAACAAATACAAAGAAGTTATATTTCTGTGAATATTTATTAAGTACATGATGTCTCCTTCATCCCGAATATCAGATATAACTGTTTCGTGATAATCTGTCAGGGATACAGTGGGTTTAAAGGATGTGTGTCTGATCTGTGAAAGAGGGTATAAATTCAAGCGTGATTTGAACTATAGTGACCTTTTTGTACACCAGGGGGCCTAGCTCAAAATCTGTCTGGGTAGCAACCCCTTATCGGAGCTGTTTTTGAAAATGCACAGTCCAGGCTTCATTATGATATGCGGCACTAGATAGGGGGGAGGGCAAAAAGAAGTAAAATCGGCCCGTGGAATTGAGGCATTTTACATGTATTTCAATGGGACTGGCATTTGGGGTGGTGAGACCATGAGTATGCAGAAGGCTATTCAGGTTTTCTTGGTTTAATTGACATATTATGACTTGTTAATAAAAAAATGGAGCTTCAAACCTATATTTAACGGATGTTTATCGTCGCTGCAATTAAAAAATTCCACAATTTTGATTAGAAAGTGTATAATTGAGAATATGGTGGAATAACTAAGCCTAAAAGAGATCTGTGAAGGTCGTGTTTTGAGGATAATCCATAGATGAAATACTTGATTTGTAATTTGAGAGTCATATGGGAGCAAATAAAAAATCAAATATAACGAATTTGAGAGCGCATAATAATAAAAACAGCTCACCCTAAAGTATATGTCCTCTTTCATCAACATTTTTTTAAATAAAAAGTAACCATGACAACTTTTTATGACAAAATAGTGGCGGGAATAGTCACTCTATTTAAATTTTGTATGTACCGCGACATTTACGAAAAACAGACTGATTTTCAGTACATCTATGATTTTTCAAAGTGCTGCCAGGGCAACAGTTTTTAAAAGATCTACTTCATTCAAAAAATATATTGCTCAGAACAGCTTGGAGCTTCATCCCAGGCTGAAAAAAAATTAACAACTACATATACATTTCTATATATGGTCTCACCACCCTAAATAAGCCGAAATCACGGCAGGTGTATACTAATGATGGAATCATCACACAAAATATTTTCAATGCGGCTGTTTCAACCTCTGTTGAATTAAAAACAAATACAAAGAAGTTATATTTCTGTGAATATTTATTAAGTACATGATGTCTCCTTCATCCCGAATATCAGATATAACTGTTTCGTGATAATCTGTCAGGGATACAGTGGGTTTAAAGGATGTGTGTCTGATCTGTGAAAGAGGGTATAAATTCAAGCGTGATTTGAACTATAGTGACCTTTTTGTACACCAGGGGGCCTAGCTCAAAATCTGTCTGGGTAGCAACCCCTTATCGGAGCTGTTTTTGAAAATGCACAGTCCAGGCTTCATTATGATATGCGGCACTAGATAGGGGGGAGGGCAAAAAGAAGTAAAATCGGCCCGTGGAATTGAGGCATTTTACATGTATTTCAATGGGACTGGCATTTGGGGTGGTGAGACCATGAGTATGCAGAAGGCTATTCAGGTTTTCTTGGTTTAATTGACATATTATGACTTGTTAATAAAAAAATGGAGCTTCAAACCTATATTTAACGGATGTTTATCGTCGCTGCAATTAAAAAATTCCACAATTTTGATTAGAAAGTGTATAATTGAGAATATGGTGGAATAACTAAGCCTAAAAGAGATCTGTGAAGGTCGTGTTTTGAGGATAATCCATAGATGAAATACTTGATTTGTAATTTGAGAGTCATATGGGAGCAAATAAAAAATCAAATATAACGAATTTGAGAGCGCATAATAATAAAAACAGCTCACCCTAAAGTATATGTCCTCTTTCATCAACATTTTTTTAAATAAAAAGTAACCATGACAACTTTTTATGACAAAATAGTGGCGGGAATAGTCACTCTATTTAAATTTTGTATGTACCGCGACATTTACGAAAAACAGACTGATTTTCAGTACATCTATGATTTTTCAAAGTGCTGCCAGGGCAACAGTTTTTAAAAGATCTACTTCATTCAAAAAATATATTGCTCAGAACAGCTTGGAGCTTCATCCCAGGCTGAAAAAAAATTAACAACTACATATACATTTCTATATATGGTCTCACCACCCTAAATAAGCCGAAATCACGGCAGGTGTATACTAATGATGGAATCATCACACAAAATATTTTCAATGCGGCTGTTTCAACCTCTGTTGAATTAAAAACAAATACAAAGAAGTTATATTTCTGTGAATATTTATTAAGTACATGATGTCTCCTTCATCCCGAATATCAGATATAACTGTTTCGTGATAATCTGTCAGGGATACAGTGGGTTTAAAGGATGTGTGTCTGATCTGTGAAAGAGGGTATAAATTCAAGCGTGATTTGAACTATAGTGACCTTTTTGTACACCAGGGGGCCTAGCTCAAAATCTGTCTGGGTAGCAACCCCTTATCGGAGCTGTTTTTGAAAATGCACAGTCCAGGCTTCATTATGATATGCGGCACTAGATAGGGGGGAGGGCAAAAAGAAGTAAAATCGGCCCGTGGAATTGAGGCATTTTACATGTATTTCAATGGGACTGGCATTTGGGGTGGTGAGACCATGAGTATGCAGAAGGCTATTCAGGTTTTCTTGGTTTAATTGACATATTATGACTTGTTAATAAAAAAATGGAGCTTCAAACCTATATTTAACGGATGTTTATCGTCGCTGCAATTAAAAAATTCCACAATTTTGATTAGAAAGTGTATAATTGAGAATATGGTGGAATAACTAAGCCTAAAAGAGATCTGTGAAGGTCGTGTTTTGAGGATAATCCATAGATGAAATACTTGATTTGTAATTTGAGAGTCATATGGGAGCAAATAAAAAATCAAATATAACGAATTTGAGAGCGCATAATAATAAAAACAGCTCACCCTAAAGTATATGTCCTCTTTCATCAACATTTTTTTAAATAAAAAGTAACCATGACAACTTTTTATGACAAAATAGTGGCGGGAATAGTCACTCTATTTAAATTTTGTATGTACCGCGACATTTACGAAAAACAGACTGATTTTCAGTACATCTATGATTTTTCAAAGTGCTGCCAGGGCAACAGTTTTTAAAAGATCTACTTCATTCAAAAAATATATTGCTCAGAACAGCTTGGAGCTTCATCCCAGGCTGAAAAAAAATTAACAACTACATATACATTTCTATATATGGTCTCACCACCCTAAATAAGCCGAAATCACGGCAGGTGTATACTAATGATGGAATCATCACACAAAATATTTTCAATGCGGCTGTTTCAACCTCTGTTGAATTAAAAACAAATACAAAGAAGTTATATTTCTGTGAATATTTATTAAGTACATGATGTCTCCTTCATCCCGAATATCAGATATAACTGTTTCGTGATAATCTGTCAGGGATACAGTGGGTTTAAAGGATGTGTGTCTGATCTGTGAAAGAGGGTATAAATTCAAGCGTGATTTGAACTATAGTGACCTTTTTGTACACCAGGGGGCCTAGCTCAAAATCTGTCTGGGTAGCAACCCCTTATCGGAGCTGTTTTTGAAAATGCACAGTCCAGGCTTCATTATGATATGCGGCACTAGATAGGGGGGAGGGCAAAAAGAAGTAAAATCGGCCCGTGGAATTGAGGCATTTTACATGTATTTCAATGGGACTGGCATTTGGGGTGGTGAGACCATGAGTATGCAGAAGGCTATTCAGGTTTTCTTGGTTTAATTGACATATTATGACTTGTTAATAAAAAAATGGAGCTTCAAACCTATATTTAACGGATGTTTATCGTCGCTGCAATTAAAAAATTCCACAATTTTGATTAGAAAGTGTATAATTGAGAATATGGTGGAATAACTAAGCCTAAAAGAGATCTGTGAAGGTCGTGTTTTGAGGATAATCCATAGATGAAATACTTGATTTGTAATTTGAGAGTCATATGGGAGCAAATAAAAAATCAAATATAACGAATTTGAGAGCGCATAATAATAAAAACAGCTCACCCTAAAGTATATGTCCTCTTTCATCAACATTTTTTTAAATAAAAAGTAACCATGACAACTTTTTATGACAAAATAGTGGCGGGAATAGTCACTCTATTTAAATTTTGTATGTACCGCGACATTTACGAAAAACAGACTGATTTTCAGTACATCTATGATTTTTCAAAGTGCTGCCAGGGCAACAGTTTTTAAAAGATCTACTTCATTCAAAAAATATATTGCTCAGAACAGCTTGGAGCTTCATCCCAGGCTGAAAAAAAATTAACAACTACATATACATTTCTATATGAGTATGCAGAAGGCTATTCAGGTTTTCTTGGTTTAATTGACATATTATGACTTGTTAATAAAAAAATGGAGCTTCAAACCTATATTTAACGGATGTTTATCGTCGCTGCAATTAAAAAATTCCACAATTTTGATTAGAAAGTGTATAATTGAGAATATGGTGGAATAACTAAGCCTAAAAGAGATCTGTGAAGGTCGTGTTTTGAGGATAATCCATAGATGAAATACTTGATTTGTAATTTGAGAGTCATATGGGAGCAAATAAAAAATCAAATATAACGAATTTGAGAGCGCATAATAAAAAAAACAGCTCACCCTAAAGTATATGTCCTCTTTCATCAACATTTTTTTAAATAAAAAGTAACCATGACAACTTTTTATGACAAAATAGTGGCGGGAATAGTCACTCTATTTAAATTTTGTATGTACCGCGACATTTACGAAAAACAGACTGATTTTCAGTACATCTATGATTTTTCAAAGTGCTGCCAGGGCAACAGTTTTTAAAAGATCTACTTCATTCAAAAAATATATTGCTCAGAACAGCTTGGAGCTTCATCCCAGGCTGAAAAAAAATTAACAACTACATATACATTTCTATATATGGTCTCACCACCCTAAATAAGCCGAAATCACGGCAGGTGTATACTAATGATGGAATCATCACACAAAATATTTTCAATGCGGCTGTTTCAACCTCTGTTGAATTAAAAACAAATACAAAGAAGTTATATTTCTGTGAATATTTATTAAGTACATGATGTCTCCTTCATCCCGAATATCAGATATAACTGTTTCGTGATAATCTGTCAGGGATACAGTGGGTTTAAAGGATGTGTGTCTGATCTGTGAAAGAGGGTATAAATTCAAGCGTGATTTGAACTATAGTGACCTTTTTGTACACCAGGGGGCCTAGCTCAAAATCTGTCTGGGTAGCAACCCCTTATCGGAGCTGTTTTTGAAAATGCACAGTCCAGGCTTCATTATGATATGCGGCACTAGATAGGGGGGAGGGCAAAAAGAAGTAAAATCGGCCCGTGGAATTGAGGCATTTTACATGTATTTCAATGGGACTGGCATTTGGGGTGGTGAGACCATGAGTATGCAGAAGGCTATTCAGGTTTTCTTGGTTTAATTGACATATTATGACTTGTTAATAAAAAAATGGAGCTTCAAACCTATATTTAACGGATGTTTATCGTCGCTGCAATTAAAAAATTCCACAATTTTGATTAGAAAGTGTATAATTGAGAATATGGTGGAATAACTAAGCCTAAAAGAGATCTGTGAAGGTCGTGTTTTGAGGATAATCCATAGATGAAATACTTGATTTGTAATTTGAGAGTCATATGGGAGCAAATAAAAAATCAAATATAACGAATTTGAGAGCGCATAATAATAAAAACAGCTCACCCTAAAGTATATGTCCTCTTTCATCAACATTTTTTTAAATAAAAAGTAACCATGACAACTTTTTATGACAAAATAGTGGCGGGAATAGTCACTCTATTTAAATTTTGTATGTACCGCGACATTTACGAAAAACAGACTGATTTTCAGTACATCTATGATTTTTCAAAGTGCTGCCAGGGCAACAGTTTTTAAAAGATCTACTTCATTCAAAAAATATATTGCTCAGAACAGCTTGGAGCTTCATCCCAGGCTGAAAAAAAATTAACAACTACATATACATTTCTATATATGGTCTCACCACCCTAAATAAGCCGAAATCACGGCAGGTGTATACTAATGATGGAATCATCACACAAAATATTTTCAATGCGGCTGTTTCAACCTCTGTTGAATTAAAAACAAATACAAAGAAGTTATATTTCTGTGAATATTTATTAAGTACATGATGTCTCCTTCATCCCGAATATCAGATATAACTGTTTCGTGATAATCTGTCAGGGATACAGTGGGTTTAAAGGATGTGTGTCTGATCTGTGAAAGAGGGTATAAATTCAAGCGTGATTTGAACTATAGTGACCTTTTTGTACACCAGGGGGCCTAGCTCAAAATCTGTCTGGGTAGCAACCCCTTATCGGAGCTGTTTTTGAAAATGCACAGTCCAGGCTTCATTATGATATGCGGCACTAGATAGGGGGGAGGGCAAAAAGAAGTAAAATCGGCCCGTGGAATTGAGGCATTTTACATGTATTTCAATGGGACTGGCATTTGGGGTGGTGAGACCATGAGTATGCAGAAGGCTATTCAGGTTTTCTTGGTTTAATTGACATATTATGACTTGTTAATAAAAAAATGGAGCTTCAAACCTATATTTAACGGATGTTTATCGTCGCTGCAATTAAAAAATTCCACAATTTTGATTAGAAAGTGTATAATTGAGAATATGGTGGAATAACTAAGCCTAAAAGAGATCTGTGAAGGTCGTGTTTTGAGGATAATCCATAGATGAAATACTTGATTTGTAATTTGAGAGTCATATGGGAGCAAATAAAAAATCAAATATAACGAATTTGAGAGCGCATAATAATAAAAACAGCTCACCCTAAAGTATATGTCCTCTTTCATCAACATTTTTTTAAATAAAAAGTAACCATGACAACTTTTTATGACAAAATAGTGGCGGGAATAGTCACTCTATTTAAATTTTGTATGTACCGCGACATTTACGAAAAACAGACTGATTTTCAGTACATCTATGATTTTTCAAAGTGCTGCCAGGGCAACAGTTTTTAAAAGATCTACTTCATTCAAAAAATATATTGCTCAGAACAGCTTGGAGCTTCATCCCAGGCTGAAAAAAAATTAACAACTACATATACATTTCTATATGAGTATGCAGAAGGCTATTCAGGTTTTCTTGGTTTAATTGACATATTATGACTTGTTAATAAAAAAATGGAGCTTCAAACCTATATTTAACGGATGTTTATCGTCGCTGCAATTAAAAAATTCCACAATTTTGATTAGAAAGTGTATAATTGAGAATATGGTGGAATAACTAAGCCTAAAAGAGATCTGTGAAGGTCGTGTTTTGAGGATAATCCATAGATGAAATACTTGATTTGTAATTTGAGAGTCATATGGGAGCAAATAAAAAATCAAATATAACGAATTTGAGAGCGCATAATAATAAAAACAGCTCACCCTAAAGTATATGTCCTCTTTCATCAACATTTTTTTAAATAAAAAGTAACCATGACAACTTTTTATGACAAAATAGTGGCGGGAATAGTCACTCTATTTAAATTTTGTATGTACCGCGACATTTACGAAAAACAGACTGATTTTCAGTACATCTATGATTTTTCAAAGTGCTGCCAGGGCAACAGTTTTTAAAAGATCTACTTCATTCAAAAAATATATTGCTCAGAACAGCTTGGAGCTTCATCCCAGGCTGAAAAAAAATTAACAACTACATATACATTTCTATATATGGTCTCACCACCCTAAATAAGCCGAAATCACGGCAGGTGTATACTAATGATGGAATCATCACACAAAATATTTTCAATGCGGCTGTTTCAACCTCTGTTGAATTAAAAACAAATACAAAGAAGTTATATTTCTGTGAATATTTATTAAGTACATGATGTCTCCTTCATCCCGAATATCAGATATAACTGTTTCGTGATAATCTGTCAGGGATACAGTGGGTTTAAAGGATGTGTGTCTGATCTGTGAAAGAGGGTATAAATTCAAGCGTGATTTGAACTATAGTGACCTTTTTGTACACCAGGGGGCCTAGCTCAAAATCTGTCTGGGTAGCAACCCCTTATCGGAGCTGTTTTTGAAAATGCACAGTCCAGGCTTCATTATGATATGCGGCACTAGATAGGGGGGAGGGCAAAAAGAAGTAAAATCGGCCCGTGGAATTGAGGCATTTTACATGTATTTCAATGGGACTGGCATTTGGGGTGGTGAGACCATGAGTATGCAGAAGGCTATTCAGGTTTTCTTGGTTTAATTGACATATTATGACTTGTTAATAAAAAAATGGAGCTTCAAACCTATATTTAACGGATGTTTATCGTCGCTGCAATTAAAAAATTCCACAATTTTGATTAGAAAGTGTATAATTGAGAATATGGTGGAATAACTAAGCCTAAAAGAGATCTGTGAAGGTCGTGTTTTGAGGATAATCCATAGATGAAATACTTGATTTGTAATTTGAGAGTCATATGGGAGCAAATAAAAAATCAAATATAACGAATTTGAGAGCGCATAATAATAAAAACAGCTCACCCTAAAGTATATGTCCTCTTTCATCAACATTTTTTTAAATAAAAAGTAACCATGACAACTTTTTATGACAAAATAGTGGCGGGAATAGTCACTCTATTTAAATTTTGTATGTACCGCGACATTTACGAAAAACAGACTGATTTTCAGTACATCTATGATTTTTCAAAGTGCTGCCAGGGCAACAGTTTTTAAAAGATCTACTTCATTCAAAAAATATATTGCTCAGAACAGCTTGGAGCTTCATCCCAGGCTGAAAAAAAATTAACAACTACATATACATTTCTATATATGGTCTCACCACCCTAAATAAGCCGAAATCACGGCAGGTGTATACTAATGATGGAATCATCACACAAAATATTTTCAATGCGGCTGTTTCAACCTCTGTTGAATTAAAAACAAATACAAAGAAGTTATATTTCTGTGAATATTTATTAAGTACATGATGTCTCCTTCATCCCGAATATCAGATATAACTGTTTCGTGATAATCTGTCAGGGATACAGTGGGTTTAAAGGATGTGTGTCTGATCTGTGAAAGAGGGTATAAATTCAAGCGTGATTTGAACTATAGTGACCTTTTTGTACACCAGGGGGCCTAGCTCAAAATCTGTCTGGGTAGCAACCCCTTATCGGAGCTGTTTTTGAAAATGCACAGTCCAGGCTTCATTATGATATGCGGCACTAGATAGGGGGGAGGGCAAAAAGAAGTAAAATCGGCCCGTGGAATTGAGGCATTTTACATGTATTTCAATGGGACTGGCATTTGGGGTGGTGAGACCATGAGTATGCAGAAGGCTATTCAGGTTTTCTTGGTTTAATTGACATATTATGACTTGTTAATAAAAAAATGGAGCTTCAAACCTATATTTAACGGATGTTTATCGTCGCTGCAATTAAAAAATTCCACAATTTTGATTAGAAAGTGTATAATTGAGAATATGGTGGAATAACTAAGCCTAAAAGAGATCTGTGAAGGTCGTGTTTTGAGGATAATCCATAGATGAAATACTTGATTTGTAATTTGAGAGTCATATGGGAGCAAATAAAAAATCAAATATAACGAATTTGAGAACGCATAATAATAAAAACAGCTCACCCTAAAGTATATGTCCTCTTTCATCAACATTTTTTTAAATAAAAAGTAACCATGACAACTTTTTATGACAAAATAGTGGCGGGAATAGTCACTCTATTTAAATTTTGTATGTACCGCGACATTTACGAAAAACAGACTGATTTTCAGTACATCTATGATTTTTCAAAGTGCTGCCAGGGCAACAGTTTTTAAAAGATCTACTTCATTCAAAAAATATATTGCTCAGAACAGCTTGGAGCTTCATCCCAGGCTGAAAAAAAATTAACAACTACATATACATTTCTATATATGGTCTCACCACCCTAAATAAGCCGAAATCACGGCAGGTGTATACTAATGATGGAATCATCACACAAAATATTTTCAATGCGGCTGTTTCAACCTCTGTTGAATTAAAAACAAATACAAAGAAGTTATATTTCTGTGAATATTTATTAAGTACATGATGTCTCCTTCATCCCGAATATCAGATATAACTGTTTCGTGATAATCTGTCAGGGATACAGTGGGTTTAAAGGATGTGTGTCTGATCTGTGAAAGAGGGTATAAATTCAAGCGTGATTTGAACTATTGTGACCTTTTTGTACACCAGGGGGCCTAGCTCAAAATCTGTCTGGGTAGCAACCCCTTATTGGAGCTGTTTTTGAAAATGCACAGTCCAGGCTTCATTATGATATGCGGCACTAGATAGGGGGGAGGGCAAAAAGAAGTAAAATCGGCCCGTGGAATTGAGGCATTTTACATGTATTTCAATGGGACTGGCATTTGGGGTGGTGAGACCATGAGTATGCAGAAGGCTATTCAGGTTTTCTTGGTTTAATTGACATATTATGACTTGTTAATAAAAAAATGGAGCTTCAAACCTATATTTAACGGATGTTTATCGTCGCTGCAATTAAAAAATTCCACAATTTTGATTAGAAAGTGTATAATTGAGAATATGGTGGAATAACTAAGCCTAAAAGAGATCTGTGAAGGTCGTGTTTTGAGGATAATCCATAGATGAAATACTTGATTTGTAATTTGAGAGTCATATGGGAGCAAATAAAAAATCAAATATAACGAATTTGAGAGCGCATAATAATAAAAACAGCTCACCCTAAAGTATATGTCCTCTTTCATCAACATTTTTTTAAATAAAAAGTAACCATGACAACTTTTTATGACAAAATAGTGGCGGGAATAGTCACTCTATTTAAATTTTGTATGTACCGCGACATTTACGAAAAACAGACTGATTTTCAGTACATCTATGATTTTTCAAAGTGCTGCCAGGGCAACAGTTTTTAAAAGATCTACTTCATTCAAAAAATATATTGCTCAGAACAGCTTGGAGCTTCATCCCAGGCTGAAAAAAAATTAACAACTACATATACATTTCTATATATGGTCTCACCACCCTAAATAAGCCGAAATCACGGCAGGTGTATACTAATGATGGAATCATCACACAAAATATTTTCAATGCGGCTGTTTCAACCTCTGTTGAATTAAAAACAAATACAAAGAAGTTATATTTCTGTGAATATTTATTAAGTACATGATGTCTCCTTCATCCCGAATATCAGATATAACTGTTTCGTGATAATCTGTCAGGGATACAGTGGGTTTAAAGGATGTGTGTCTGATCTGTGAAAGAGGGTATAAATTCAAGCGTGATTTGAACTATAGTGACCTTTTTGTACACCAGGGGGCCTAGCTCAAAATCTGTCTGGGTAGCAACCCCTTATCGGAGCTGTTTTTGAAAATGCACAGTCCAGGCTTCATTATGATATGCGGCACTAGATAGGGGGGAGGGCAAAAAGAAGTAAAATCGGCCCGTGGAATTGAGGCATTTTACATGTATTTCAATGGGACTGGCATTTGGGGTGGTGAGACCATAACAAAGAGCGGATCTCCCAAGTTAAAATATTTTTCAAACAAAAATTTTACCTGGAGATCGCCGGACATGTTAGTGAGTTGAATGGAAGTAAAAAAAAATAATTTCAGCTGGTAAACATTTTTTAAATGGCGAAAAACGTGGTTCGCGATATTGGGCGTACGACCTATAGCAACAGTTCAGTTGAAAATGAAATTGGAACGTGAAACGGTGAATCGTGAGCAAGGTTAGTAATTTAGTAGTACTAGTAGGCCTATTATAACTAGTATTAGGCCCGGGTAGGCCTAGTACATGTAGTAGGGCTTGGCTAGTACTACTACTAGTCTAGTAGGCCTACTATATAGTCTACCTACATGTAGACTGTAGAGTGTAGTAGACCCAGGCCCAGGGCCAGTAGGCCTAGTACTGTCAGTGACCCCCTAAGTCCTAAGTTAACGTTAATTTTAAAAATTAGTCTATCGATTATCAGTCTAAACCTACCTTTCTAACATCAGTTCTTTATCAGAAACTTTTTTGCCATGTTTTGGGAAGAAATGGAAAGAAATGCCTGGGTTTTTTTGCCTTGAGTTGGAACAATTTATAGCGGCACAGTATTGTGAATGACAGTTTGCTTTAGGATTTACATTTTCCGACTCCATTTTTTTCATAAAAACACGAAAATCTGAAATGACCCAATTTAAACGCAGGTGGCGCTGCGGTGCGCCGTGTGACAGAATCGCCCATTGGTCAGTGGTTTATGACGCATCTATATGTGGTTAATCTATGGTCATATTCTGTCGTCTAAAGTCGATCACCGTGATGAAAGAATTAGAAAATAATAATGGTCGTAGACCCATAGCAGAATGAAGCGGAAACAGCTGAATAAATTGAATAATTGAAAAAACCCTTTGTTCTCCATGGGTTTTATAAAAATATTGCAGCGCTGTTATGGTGAACAGTTGAGACTGACTCTCGTTTACATTATGTGTGTAATCGGGGCGTAACGCCTCACCAATAATTAGAAAGTTGTCTAGTTAAGCCGCGCATTACCCCCAAAAAACATGTGGGGTTTTTTTTGCCCAGCGCGCGCATTAGATTGTTGCCGATTTCCGAAAAAACAGTCAATTTCGGGAGATTAAAAAAACATTCCAAAAAAAAGCAAGTTCATTTCGAGAGATAAAAAATATTTTTACAGATATGTTTTTCTAGCTTGTTTTTTTCGTCGCCCTCACTAACTTTTTTTAAATAAGTCAAAAAAAAAATTTATTTCCTCGCTCTCAATATCTTTTCCAGAAAAAAGTATAATATATTTAATTTGTCGCCCTCATTAACTTTTTTAAAAATAGGTTCAATGTTTTTTTTCTGAAATGTTTTTTTCTGCCCTCCCTCGTTGGATTTTTTCTGATTTAAAAACTGAGAAACTAAACATAGTGGCCTTAATAGCTATTCTCGGCACCAGCTCTCTCACTTGAGAGGGGAACCTGGCGCATTGGTAGAAAGCCTGACTATACCGACAGTCATATCAAACCTCAATGATCTTACTTGGGTCTTTCAAATAAATATCCTTGTTTCTCCCCCCTATCGATGTGACTAGGCGATCACGTCAACCCTTTCAGTCCGGGGATCGACTTTAGACGTCAGAATCTGACGACTTTAGACGTCAGATTCTGACGTCTAAAGTCGATTCTCGCACTGAAAGAGTTAAAAATGCTAATGCCTGTATAGACCCATAACATAGGTATTCAAATGAAGTGGAAAGAGATAACTAAGACATTTATGATGATTTCAAATTGAAAAACACCTTTGGTCTCCATGGTTTAAATATTTCAGTGTTTTGAGGTTTAGTGGCGGCTTCGTTGAGATAAGGCCATTGTGTTTTATTTCTTCGTTTTAGAACAGAAAAAATCCAAAATCTAATGAGTTAGGGCGGTAAAAAAAACATTTAAGAAAAAAAGCATTGAACCTATTTTTGGGAAAGTTATTGAAGGCGACCAAATAAAAAACATTTAACACATTTCTGGAAAAATTAGTGAGGGCCACGAAATAAAAATTTAAATAAAGGTATTAAGGGCGACGAAAAAACAAACAAAACAAAAACATAGCTGGATTTTCACAAAATTTCATGAAAATCGCTTGAGAATTGACTGATTGGATACCGAAAAGCTAACTTTCATTTTGGACCATCCTCCACCGTCGGACGGACTAAAATTAAGTTACACAAAACAATCCTATAAAATAACGTTGGGACACTAAAAGTCTTAGTATTTGTAGTGTGATAGGCACATATATATGTATTTTGTACGCCAGCGCATGAGCACTGATTATCGTCCCCTCTGCCACTCGAATGACTGACCCTTTAAGTCCGAGATTGGCGATATATATATATATACCTCTATACGTCATATGTCAGATAATATAAATACTACACAGCATATTTTAACAAGGCAATAAAAACAAACGAATTCATTACTAAGACGATATATGTTTATTACATGTCATTGTCGCCACATTTCTTTGGTATATGACCAAGGTGAAAAAAATAACAGCAAACGTTATACATCGCTATACATCGTATCAAAATAAAATTTTAGCACGATTGTGGCCAAATTCTAATTAGCGTTTTCACGGCATGGGACTGCCAGTTTGTATAAATCAAGTTGGATATACAGCAACGTGAATGATGTATTAAAGCAGCCGCGCCGTCGCATGCACGCATGCTTGGATGCGAGCACATCTGAGTCTATGTGATCGAGAGACTGCCATGGTGGGGATTAATATATGTGTGTGAATATTATTAAATAGGGTGAGGAACGACTTAGCGATCCTTACAAAGTATTTATCTTATCAAAAACTAGGTGTTTTTTCTAGAAGATTATTATAGCTGGTTATGCCTGAAGACATTGCAGATAATGTTTCTCTTCTTTCTTCTCAGTGAAGATCTAGCAGTTCTGGCAAGAACAAGAGCCTGCTTCTGCGTAACCAACATTTCCCACTGAAAAATATAGATATACAGATATAGATTTATTATCCAACATATTAATATGTAAATAAAATACAGATATATAGATAGAGAATGATATAGATTTTTATAAAATTTATTATATCTGTGTCTTCTACTTAAATAAGTGGGAGATACAGCCCTTTGCTTCCTAGGGGTCGACATATAATTATTGTAATTAATGAGAGGGCATATAATGTCACCCGATATTCTGTTATGTTTGTCATATTGTTTATCAATATTCTACTGTATATTGTTATATTGATATTTTCTATAAGATTGATTGGTTTTGTATGTTTGAGTATTGTCAATGATTTATTGTCGATGTACATTTATGACAATAAATAATTTTAAGTTGATAATAATAATATGTAAAACATATATGTAAACGTAAATTATATATGTAAAAATATATATAAATATATAGTTATGGATATATAGATGACGATATGTAACTACAGTGCAAGCATATTATATTATAGTACATACCTCCAAGGTGATACTTATATATCGAACACAATAAAATGTCAAAAATAGATAGATGTATAGATATAGATTTATATATCTAACATATTAGTATGTAAATACAGTACACGAATAGTATATTATAGTACATACCTCCAGAGCAGTACTTCTCCCTTTTTATCGATGTTGTCATCTTGCAGCACTTGCAGTAGCTTTTTGTTTTAATGGCTCCACCAGATAGATAGTAGTACTGATATGAGTACCCGCTACCGCAGTACCCCTTGCAGTACTGAGTATACACATAGCAGTTTCCGGTCAGAAACGTTCTCCTCCTTGCAAAGCCACAAGCTAGAAAAAAACAGACATTGTCTTGTTGAAAGAAGAAATAAAAACATACATTGTCATGTTGAAATAAGAAATAAAAACATACATTGTCATGTTGAAAAAAGAAATAAAACCATACATTGTCATGTTCAAATAGGAAATAAAAACATACATTGTCATGTTTAAATAAGAAATAAAAATATGCATTGTCATGTTTAAACCTAAAAGCGCTGAAATATTTTTATGTAAACTATGGAGAGAAAATGTTTTTAAATTTGAAATCATTATGAATGTCTTAGTTACCTCTTTCCGATTCATCTGAATATCTATCTTTTGTGTCCACGACCATTACAAATATTTTTACTCTTACAGTGCGGCGATCGACTTTAGACGTCAGAAAATGACGTCTGTAGACGTCATATTCGGACGTCTAAAGTCGATCCCGCACTGTAAGAGTAAGCGTAGACGTCATATTCTGACGTCTAAAGTCGATACCCGCGCTGTAAGGGTAAGAGTAGACGTCATATTCTGACGTGTAAAGTCGATCCCTGCGCTATAAGGGTTAATAAATGCTATTCGTGGTTCCAAGAGTCACTAAGATGATCGTAGATTCCCAGCAAACACGAGACGTTGGCCCAACGTTGTTTTGCTGTTGGGCCAACGTCGTAGACAGTGGGCAAACAATAAAACAACATTGGGCCAACGTCTCGTGTTTGCTGGGTTATACTAATTTTGGAAATACGCTTAACCGTTTTTACCTTTTTTAGTTCCCTTCTGAAAAATAACATTTCAAGCAGAAATAAATGTTGAATTTACTAGACTAACATAATATGCTTAGATTAAAATCGTGTATGTATAAGTATTTTTCGCCCACTTGAATTCGCGGGTCGCGGTAGCGAGTCATAAATTCAAGTGAGTAAAATAATAAATCCTATTACTTGACGCATTAACCCTTTAAGCCCTCACGATGCATTAAAGCATCATTCTACATAACTGTAAGCAGACTTAATTTTCATACAACTAAGGGTTTTATGATGAAAATGTCCTTGAAGCTGTTTTACCAATACATGACAATTTTCTTAAATTTTTCACCAACTTCAGGTCACCTTCATCCACTACAAGTCGAGAATTGCGGTAGCAATTCGCGGCTTGTAGTGGTTGAGAGGACAATGATAAATTCAGACTCAAAAGGGTTAAGGATAGACAAAGTATTTAGAACGTAATTGAGTGATTTTCTGATATTACAAGTCACGTGAGATTTAAACTACATATTATAAGCTGATATCATTTGTGGATTAGATTGTGACGATATTTGTGTGCTTACCTGGTGTTGATGCCTGGACGTCGGTTTGCGCCATGCAGCAAGCTGCCATGACCACCGCTAGGAGTATTATTGTAAATCCATTCATGTTGCCGGTGTACACTTGATGAGATGACCTGCAATAATATAATGATACTTAAATATATTTAACATGACATCAAATATAATAATGTATATGCCCGTCGATTCTATTATTTTTGTTCATTTGATGTTGATACGTGATCCTCAAATAAATTGGGAATAAATGTAATATTCGTAAGGAAAATACGTTTGTGACATTTAAGCGTGAGTTCGAACAATTAAATTCTTAATCAATGATGATAGTATTACTGCCTGGTTGTACTGTAATGCACAAACACGTTAGCTTTTGAAAACATTTTCCAGTCATTGAAAACGATCATTTGGAGCACTCTCAAATACTGATATCTGTAAGCCACACTCGTATGTAATTGAGATGGTGTTTAGTGACCGGGCATGCTGGGGGCTCAACCAGATGTTTCATGTTATCATAGAAAATAATAAAGTGTAACAGAAAAAGATGTATATTAAACGCTTCAAATACACAGATCTGAACATTATCGGGGCTTCGTAAAGTCGGAGTCTGAACTCCGATTCAATCTTCGGTCTCAATTGCAAGCTAGCGTGTTGTAAGGGGTTTTGTAAAGCAAAACAAAATAAAAAAAAATTGAGAATTTTTTTATTAGTCAGACCTCACTCACCCGCTTTTTTCGAAAAAAAAAAAAAATCCGAGTTGGGTCTTGAAACACCCACACACTCCCGCGTATTCCTCGTTTTTTTTGGTTTTTTTAAACTTGGCAAAACCCCTGAGCCTGTATAAAACGTGGTACTGAGTCAGCCGTAGGGTCAACCACCCGAAATATACCAATATAACTCACCTTAATTGTCAGGTTTTCACGTCCGGAAGGCTGTCTGACCAAGGTTCAGAACAGACGATCTCTTTAGAAAAGTGTGAATATCGGGCACTTTTATAGCAAACATTCAACAAAGCATGACGCCAATGACTTTGATAATTTATGTTAAGTACAAGATAAATGCAGGGGAAAAACCCCGAACAAGGGAATTAAACCAGAATAGTATCCATAGTTGACGTCAACGCCTCCAGTTCACTGGTGCAGAAACCCCCTGTGGTGGCACGGCTCCAGAAAGCTGCCTGTCAACACGTTAATAATTATTGTAAGTTATTCAACTGATTTATTTGACCACTTTAAGTTATGTTTCGCTACCGCGATTCACAACTTTAAGTCACTGAAAACTGTTCTAATTTGTATAAGTAAATCACAAAATAATGTAATATTCACATATGTAGAACATTTTCAGTTCTAAAAAAGACGGTTTACTCTTACTGCGCGGGGATTGATTATAGACGTCAGAATCTGACGTCTGTAGACGTTCGATTATGACGTCTATAATCAATCCCCGCGCAGTAAGAGTAAACATATTTCTAATGTCCGCAAACCCATACCATAGGTATTCAAATGAAGCGGAAAGAGCAAACTAAGTTATTTATATTGATATTAAATTGAAATAACCCTTTAGTTTTCATGATTTATACAAAAATTGTCAGTGTTGTAAGGATTAAACAAATGCGAATACAATCACAGAATCACTACTACGATCTGCATAGTTGGCACCAGTACTTTAAGGTTAACCCTTAAAGTACTGAAATATTTGTGTGCAAACCATTTTTGTTTTTAATTGAAATCATCATAAATGTCTTGGGTAGCTCTGTCCATCATAATGAGCAATTTACTACATGTCAAATGGACTAACTTTTAAACTGAACTACACAATATTTTTTTCTGGAAATTTTCAGAGTAGTCGCCGTCAGACTAAACAATGAAATGAAATGAAATGAATCGGGCTTTAGGCCACCTTTGTGCACATATAGGCTAAACTGGGCCAGGAGAACCTCCTGAGGATGGTGAGATGATTGAGATGACACTGTCCTCCAGACACAGGATTCGAAATTCGAGCCCTGGCGGTCTGAGGCCGAGCACGCTACCTCTCGGTCACGGAGGCTCCCCACAATACTAACTTTCACACGTGGATGGGGAAGAAACAATTTTGTTTCTTTCAAACCGCCGAGACCGGGAACCGAACCCCGGACTCTGGCGTGAAAGGCAGCGGTGCTAACCACTACCCTAGGGCCCCCGCCCAGACTAAACAATAATGCTTGCAAAATTTATTTACAATTGAATGACTATCGCTTGAGAAATTAGCGAAAAAAATGCAACGCTAAAGTGACAATTTTAATGCAGTATTCTGTGAAACTCAATGACCTTGACCTCTTTTGTTTTCACCGAGCTGGCTAATACAATGAAGTATGGGGGAGGGGTATTATATAACCTTGTTCTCGCCTAGTGACGTCACTGCATTTCACAGAATGAAGAATGGGGGGGGGGTCTTATATAACCTTGTTTTCACCGAGTGACATCACTGCGTTTCACAGTATAGTCGACGCTAACTTTAAGGCGCTAATCACAACCAAGGTTTTTATTTCGTTTTATTAACCGATGAAATCACTGGTATTGGGAACGAAAATGAGTCCTTAACCCTTTCAATCCTGAATTTACCATTGTCATCTTCATCCACTACAAGCCGCGAATTGCTATCGCAATTCCCGACTTGTGGTGGATGTAGATGATTCGATGTGGTTTAAAAAATAAAGAAAATTGTCATGTATTCGTAAACCAGTTTCATGGAAATTTTCATTCAGAAATCCCTAGTTGTAGGAAAATTAAGTCTGTTTTTAGGGATGTAAAATGATGCTTTAATGCATCGTGAGGGCTTAAAGGGTTCAACATCAAGATATGCAAATACTTGGTTGCAAATTTAACAAATGTGAGTAGTTTTCACCGACTTAACTCTCTTTGTCCAAGTTCGTGATGAAGAGAATCATCGGTAGCCACCCAAGCTCGCAATAATGCGATTTGCATACATTGAAACCCCAGGTTATTTGACCTTGAAATGATCTTAAAATGACCTTGGTATGACTGTACAACTATGCGGCATTAAACACATGACGGTTATATAAGTATGTGCCGAAGTTTCTTAAGCTGTGTCTAATAGTTACTTATGACGGTCTAATTCAAATAATACATCACGATTTAAAAATATTAATATTGGGTCCCAGGGGTACGTTTTTGTGGGGAATTTGGGAAATAAAGAGTTGAAGTTGTGATTTGCAGTAGCGAGATATAACTTCGTGTGTGTGGAAATTTATTTTTTAACCCTCGCAAGCTTGAATTTACTATTGTCATCTTCATACGCTACAAGCCGCGAATTGTCGTGGATGAGGATGATTTGAAGTGAGTGAAAAAGTAAAAAAAATTGCAATGTATTGGCAAACCAGTTTCATGGAAATATTCGTTCTAAAACCCCTAGTTGTAGAAAAATTAGGTATATTTTCAGGGATGTAAAATGATACTTTAATGCATCATGAGGGCTTAAAAGGCTAACGTAGCACTTGAAGGGTTAACATATTTTAATATCGTAATTTGGCCTATGTGAAAATTGTCGCTAAAAAAGAATTATGTACACGAGCTCACAATGAAAGCGCTATACCACAAATCGATAAGCATACGTGTAATTTCTCACATAACTTTTATACATTTGTGATAATAGTGAATTTCGGCGATTTTGCTGGAAGATGGTGGGTGTGAGCGCTGCGACGCGAAGTGACTGATGTGGTGTGTCGACCAGCCCAACAATTAACCCATAGAGTACTGTACATATACGTGCTATTCAATTTAAATTTTCAGTCACTTGAAGTTGTGTCTCGCTACCGCGAAACACAGCTTCAATTGACTGAAAATGTATGTGATTTGTGAAATCGATGTCTTGACATACATTATTTATATCAAGATTTAAGACTTTTTCTACTTTTAAAAGCTGGTTATGCAGTAGAATATTAAGTAGAGTGAGCTTGGCCTGAGTTTTAGCGTTATTCAGTTTATATTTTCAGTCACTTGTTGTTGTATCTCGCTACCGCGACACACAACAACAAGTGAGTGAAAATGTATGTCACTTGTGAAATTTATGTATGACATACATTATGTATAGCCATGTCTTAAGTTTTAAGACATAACTTTTAATGGCTGGTTACACAGGTGCTAATAAACCACAGAATGCCTACTGTAGTCGACATCGGTGCTTAAGGGGTTAATGACTCATACAAGGACACCAAATGAATTAAAGGGGGAAACCCGAACACGAGCATCAAGCAATGTGCATTAGAACGTAAACACATAACCACGATAACAGGTAATAAATCAAATGAAGATATATTATATAAATGATCAAATGTAGATATATTATATAAACAATCAAATCAATTGGAGGAAAAAAACAGAAAAAGAATATATACCATGTGTATTAGAAGTAAACACATAAACAATTAATAGGGAAGGGGCTGGAGTTTTTTAATTGGATAAATTATTTATTTCAATTCTTATCTGCAGAACATGATTTTTTGCACACTCTGCTTCAGGCAAAATATTTATTTCAGGTTGTGTGTGGAGATAAATAGTTATTTCACTTCCCTAGAATTTTGTTTCTGTCCACAAAGTTGGATCCCAAAATAAACCTAGTACAGCCTCCTTCTCAGGGCCACACTAGCACAGCTAGGTGGCCCTGCTACAGTGATTGGAGAATATCTTCTGTAATTGCTGCGTTCTGATAGGGCATCAAAATCTGGTGTACCGTGACCCACACCTGACCCTGAAACTATGTCAAGTTCGAGGATTCCTTGCACCTATGAGAGACAAGCTTATATAATTTTGTCTCCCCTGTAATGGGCTAAGGTTGCCATTATATGCCTAGTATTATTATGACCAGTACATGCGATCAACCTATGTTGTATTATAGTTGGTCCATCCTATACAATGACGGCCCAGCATAAAAGCAACAATGGATGTGCGTTTTTACTTGTGTTGTTGTAGACTTGCTTTTGTGTAAGACAAAGATACCAGCAGCATGTCTAAAGTGATGGTAAGGACCACTCTTTGTTTAATGTTGGGACAGCATCTCAGATTGTGGATTACCATGAACCCAACGCTGGGTCATCGTTCTTACTAGTGTTCAATCTCAGTCAGTACGACACACTGACCCAATATTGGTTTATTCTTGATCCATCGTTTGCAACGCAGGCCCAAAATTAAGAAAACATTGGATCGGTGTAGACCTATCCTGTTTACGCTGTAGGGTTGGCAATGCTGGATTAATGTATGTCAATTGTCTACAACGCTGGCCCAACATAAAATCAACATTGACCATGTGGCTTAAAATGTCAAGGACACCATTTTTGTCAGGTGTTGCCTTATTGGCCTGATACAAAATCAGTTCAAATTCATGAATACGTCTACAGAACATATTTTACAGTGCAATCAATCAGAGCCACTAGCTGACGCTAGTGGAAGGATAGTGGATCTGATGAATGAGAATGGACCTAGTATTGCAGCGTGAGGCTTCACAAATGTAACAGTCATTTAACCTTTTAAGCCTACACGATGCATTAAAGCATCATTTTACATCCCTGAAAACAGACTTAATTTTCCTACAACCAATGGTTTTAGAATGAATATTTCCATGAATTCAAACTGGTTTACCAATGCATGGTAATTTTCGTTATTTTTTAAGCCACTTCAAATTATCTTCATCCACTACAAGTCGAGAATTGCGGCAGAAATTCGCGGCTTGTAGTGGATAAAGATGACTATGGTAAATTCAGACTTGAAATGGTTAATGATGCCGAGCGAAGCGCTGTGAAAAAAATGATAAAGAGCTATTAAATGATGTTGCCATTAAATTTGTTCGTGTTTGAAATAATGAAATCTGTGCCTCTTGAATCTCAACGCTAAATATTTTTTTTCTGCTTCAAGATTGCAAAATAGTTAATAATTTTATCAACACAATGTGCTACTCGTTATGTTCAAGGAAATACGTGGTAGTTAATTCGTGTGCCTCTCAGCTATGTCCGCTGAGGATATAGGCGCTATAGAAGTTATTTTATTGTGTGAACCTGCTTATTTCGATAGTCGTTCCAATGTGCAAATTTGTAGAAAATGAATGTTCGTATTTAAAGGGGCTTTCTGGGATGGGTAATTTATATTATTGAATTACGGTAATATGTTCACGCTCTTTGCAAAAAATAAATACAATTTAGTTCACATGCTTACGATCACCTCAAAACACCAAACATCAAAGTTACTTTTGAGTTTCTATGTGTGAGATGTAACCTACAGATAACGTTTCAACATATGGCCATGTACCCCAAAGTGTGTGCAAGCCTGCCTTGTTTAATCCTTACAGCCCTGACTAAGACGTTATAATGATTTCAAGTTGAATAAAACCCTTCGGTCTCCATGGCTTATATAAATAAATGTAGCGCTTCAGGGGTTGATATCAATATTGAATATTAATCTATAAACAGCTAATCGCTGCTAATCTGGATGAATTGCGTGTACCTTAACCCTTTAACCGCCGGTGTCGCATATATTCGGGTTTTCATTTTTTATTAGCACATTTATTAGCACATTTATTAGCACATTTATTAGCACATTTATTAGCACATTTAAACACGCTAAAGATAAAATGTGACATCAATCAGCAATATTTAAAAGCAGTTGTCCTCCATTTTGTCAAATCTGAATAATTTTCACTCACTTGAAGTTGTGGATCGCGTCAGCGAGACACAACTTCAAGTGGGTAAAAATTCAGATTGAATAATTTGGCGGTTAAAGTTTAATTTACGCTTAGTCCTATTGTAGATATAACTATCTTTGTTTCCACACGGTTCATAAATAAATCAACTACGGTTCTTCAATTGTGCATTGAAATCTTCGTCAAACGATAATTATACTGGTTGTTAGTGAAT
Organism: Flabesymbios commensalis; assembly: GCA_964017125.1. Taxonomy (NCBI): domain Eukaryota; kingdom Metazoa; phylum Annelida; class Polychaeta; order Terebellida; family Flabelligeridae; genus Flabesymbios; species Flabesymbios commensalis. The sequence goes on from OZ024902.1 coordinate 11,120,897, forward strand.
TATGATGTAGTGGGTATAAATTAGTCACCCATACTACTAATTAGTATGCTCTGTCAGACAGCCTGACGCCCGGAGTGGGTAGTTATGCACAATATATCACTGAATCTGAAATCTTGCACCTGCGCTTTTCAGAGACATGGTAATTAAGTCCAGTTATAAATTATTTGAGCATTTCTGCTCTAGTTACAATAATTAAGCTCTACATCAACTGCACATACCTACAACAACATTTAAAGCTGCGGGGAAAGTCAACCACGATACAACGTTGTCAATTTTGGCGACACATCCCAATTATCTATAGTTTGGAGCATCGCATGACAACTTATTTTCAAAAAAATTAACCCTCTTTACTTCTCGGAGTATGTACTTCTCATTATTTTAATTTACAACTCCACCATCAAAGTAAAATTTAAATGGTCTCATTTTATGAAAAACGAACACAATTAGTGTAGAACATCGAATACAATCTCAGTAGGTCACAACACTCAGGGGTGTATGCACAGGGGTGGTCAGTTAGGAGCAGTTTTGTATACTATGGCATGTCCCCAGCAGAAATCAGCCGGATGCCACTTAGGTACCCTTGGGCGAATTTTTTTAAGGACAAAAACAAAATGGCCGCCAGATATTTCAAGGTCAAATTCCCAACAAATAAGGCCAGGCACAAGTGTAATACCTCATTTTCATGTGAGTTTGACTGGGCAATCTATTTCTTGTATTATGTTTATGACTCTAGGTCATATTCAAGGTCAAAAAGTAAATTTCAAGATCAAATAGGCAGAAATACCATTTTTAACAAATAACACTTCAATTAAAAGTGGCGCCCGGCTGATTTCTGCTGAGAATATCCCTTAGAACCAGAGTCAATCATAAAACATCGTCTCTACCGCGAAACACGCTTTTGTCAAAATCCACTGGACTATCTCTAACTGTTGCTGAATCAAATTTAAATTACATTCGTTGCCCTGTCAGGTTCATACCATTTCGTATCATATTATCAATAAATTTGTCTTGTAAAATCAAGTTATTCAGTGTGATATATATGGCCGATTCAACGTGATTGAAATAATTATGGACATGCTCGACAGAGGGCGGGAGTGAGGGGGGGGGGGGTATTACATATTAAATAAAACCTTAGATATTTATATAGCCAGAGATCTGTTATATTTAACCGATAAACTGCTCTCACAAATTACAGAAAGGGTTATGTATGTGCTCTGGTGTGCTATGGGAATAATTTGTAAGTATAAGTATGCTATTATACACGACTGCAAGACGTAGGGCCTACCTTATATAATTGGTCTCAATAGATTAACATATCGTGGGAAGGCCTGCATTTTACAAGACGTTCAACCTGTTCTCTTCATAATTAATTATCTTGTTGACGTTAATTGAAGTCTAAACATAAGATGTGTGAACATCCCAAGGTCCCAAGTACACGTCGTCTCATTTGAATGAGAACAATCCATCATCCATGCGCACGCTGTGCCTCTTATATATACATCGCCACGTACGCCAGCTAGCAGGAGAAATTAACCCAATGCATGACCAATGTTGGTCCATCGTCGTAGACGCGGGACCAACATTGAACATGCAATGGGTCAATATCTTTTGTTTGATTAAGCTTATGAATGACAGATTAAGCTTCACAATTTTTTTTTAAGTTGTTGAAATATTTTTTGCCTCGTATTTTACTCACATTTCCCATTTTCTCACGCATTCAATATTTCAAAACGACATGAACGTAAAGGGTGGCTACAAAGCAATGTAATGCAGTGCTAATGCATTGATTGAATCGTATCTAAACGTAGAACCTGCACTCCAAAATCAGAAAGTAACAAAAGTATGTACAGGGGCCAATCTGAAAGGAAATAAGAGAAATAAAGGTAATCTAAGTCCTAAAAGTTTTAGTGAAACGCCCTACCCAATCTTCTTATTTCGCAGGCATATCAAGGAATATTGTATGTTTAATATTTGACTGGGCGGGGGCCCTAGGGTAGTGGTTAGCACCGCTGCCTTTCACGCCAGAGTTCGGGGTTCGGTTCCCGGTCTCGGCGGTTAAAGAAACAAAAAATGTTTCTTCCCCATCCACGTGTGAAAGTCAGTATTGTGGGGAGCCTCCGTGACCGAGAGGTAGCGTGCTCGGCCTCAGACCACCAGGGCTCGAATTTCGAATCCTGTGTCTGGAGGACAGTGTCATCTCAATCATCTCACCATCCTCAGGAGGTTCTCCTGGCCCAGTTTAGCCTATATGTGCACAAAGGTGGCCTAAAGCCCGATTCATTTCATTTCATTTCATTTAATATTTGACTGCGTAGAATTATATAAAGATAAGGTAATGATTTCTCTTATTCTAATATATGTGGAGGGGTATCAACTTTCCATTGACGTCAAGGGCGATTTGAACCTTCTCGTTTAATTGTCCGTGAACAACAGCTAAATAGTGCCGACTCTCCCACTGCTACTTGTAATCAGGCAGAAGAGTGTATTACTGAGATCACAAAATCATCTAAGGTGCCGCTAATAGACAGAAAAACAAGGTAAATATAATCCACTATAACTGATCAACGTCAAAGTACCCAGATGATATACAAACGGTCTTCATTTGAGTGCGATATGGGACAAAACAGCATTCGTCCAATGTATAAAGTGTGAGCCTTTAAGCGAACACCTTATTCATTGGACATGTGCTGTATTTTCAAATATCGCACGAAAATGAACAACGTTTGTATTTTCTCACACGATCAAGTCACATTATGACATAACTGCCATATATTGCAGTTCCAGCTACAGCTAGAGTGCGATATGGGCTGATACCGATATACGTCTCATAGTGAAAATGACTGCACAGAATAACACATAATGACATTTTACCCTTTAACTCTAGCTCATTAACTCTCACACTGCCTTTTCTCATTTAAACCTCTTTTAATTAGACATTTAATCCGCTCAGTCCTTAGAGCGCTACATTGAAAATGTACATTTTCACCCACTTGAAATTATGTCTCGCTCGCTGTTATATTTTATCAATACAGATGCGTACGTCCACAGTCCCGTGTTGTTAATTTGTTATATTTTATTTTCACAGATGCCTACTTTATCAGTCCTGTGTTGTTAAGTTATTGTATTGTATTTTCAAATATGCGTACGTCCTCAGTCACGTGTTGTTAAATTGTTGTATTTTTATTTTCACAGATGCGTACGCCCTCAGTCCTCTGTTGTTAAATTGTTATATTTTAATTTTCACAAATGCGTGCGCCCTCAGTCCTCTGTTGTTAAATTGTTATATTTTAATTTTCACAAATGCGTGCGCCCCCAGTCCTCTGTTGTTAAATTGTTATAATTTAATTTTCACAAATGCGTGCCCCCTCAGTCCTCTGTTGTTAAATTGTTATATTTTAATTTTCACAAATGCGTGCGCCCTCAGTCCTCTGTTGTTAAATTGTTATATTTTAATTTTCACAAATGCGTGCGCCCTCAGACCTCTGTTGTTAAATTGTTATAATTTAATTTTCACAAATGCGTGCGCCTTCAGTCCTCTGTTGTTAAATTGTTATATTTTAATTTTCACAAATGCGTGCGCCCTCAGTCCTCTGTTGTTAAATTGTTATATTTTAATTTTCACAAATGCGTGCGCCTTCAGTCCTATGTTGTTAAATTGTTATATTTTAATTTTCACAAATGCGTGCGCCTTCAGTCCTATGTTGTTAAATTGTTATATTTTAATTTTCACAAATGCGTGCGCCCTCAGTCCTCTGTTGTTAAATTGTTATATTTTAATTTTCACAAATGCGTGCGCCCTCAGTCCTCTGTTGTTAAATTGTTATATTTTAATTTTCACAAATGCGTGCGCCCTCAGTCCTCTGTTGTTAAGTTGTATTTTATTTACTCAGATGCGTACTTCATCAGTGCTGTGTTGTTAAGTTGTTGAATTTTATTTCTACAGATGCGTACTTCGTCAGTGCTGTGTTGTTTCCTGGTGGTTGTTGTCGCCTGTGTCAATGCTGTAGTGGGTAAGTCTGTCATTGATTACTTCAACCCTTGAAGCGTTGAATATATTTTAATATAAATTGATAGTCAAAATTTTTCTTTTCAATTTAAAGTCATCATAAATGTCTTAGTTAGCCCATTCTGCTTCATTTGAATACATATGTTCATGGGTCTACGTTCATTATAAATATTTTACTCTTTCAGTGCGGTACTTGAAAATGTATTCCGACTTCTTCAATCTAGCCTTAAAGGCTATGTAGATCGGCGCCAATTTTACATCAGAGTGTAGTTTATTCAAATCTGGAATAGTTCTAGCGAAGAGAGAAAACACACATTTCATTACCAATAAGTGTGATTTAACCTGCCAATAAAACAGACTAAATAGGATTATTGTTGTAATTAGCGGTGTAGGCCCTAAGTATTGGTCATGCACGGTGCCTCTTACCCAGAAAATACTGGTCGTTCACCCAACATGTTGGGTGAACGTCTCGTATTCAGTGGCGGATCGAGAGAGGGGCGCAGCCGGCGCCCCTCCCCTCCCCCCCCCCCCCGTTCAGGGTCTAAAAGAAACAACAAAACGGCCAGATTTGGGCCGAGATATGTTCCACAACGCTTCATTTGAGGCATCAGATTTCATTTTTTTCCGGGAGCATGCCCCCGGACCCCTCTAAGAGCATACGAGACTGTGGAGTGCAGAATTTTTTGAAAATCCCCCGTTTGTCAATTCCTGGATCAACCACTGGTGTTTGCCGAGACATGGCCACATCTCACATAACACGCTAATAGACCCAACCTAGAACAAATTGCAACAGATTTATTTTGTATGGCAAAGTATTCAGAAAACATTCAGGGATTCCAGAAAAAAAGTCTACAGAAATATAAGTGGGGGAACATTTTCAAAACACCCTTTGAAGTCGACCTCTTATTCAACACATAAAGATTTCAGGGAGAATGTTCTGCCTGGCTGTAAAATGATTTTTATCTATATTTATCAAATTGTCTTTTTATATAATGCAAGCCCACATCACTATATAAGTCTATATCGCCATATCCAATATCTAGAACACTTTACTGAGAGTGTTCCAGTCAATTAACACATTAAACTCTAGACGCCAGTTGACCACCTTAGTTCATTAAAATTATGAAAAGACCCACCACAAATTGCATAAATTTTAATTTTTTTTCAGCTTAGAATCATCATTAGAAAATCTGCTAAAATCATTTCGGTTGAAGGATACGTAATTTACACGAATCCAAGATGATTCAAGGTCAATTTGAAGGTCAAATGTATGCTAAAATGTGTAATTTAATTTTGGCTGGATAATCTTTTTTCTTGGATTAGTGAGGTAATATTTGTGTTATGTTGTGTTATTTGTGTTATTTTGATAGGATAAACTATTTCTGATAGTAGCCTACTTCCAATAAATCATAACATTTCCTCTAGTTAACAGCATCAAAAAAAGTCTCCCGTGTCTTTTGTAAAAAAGACAATGGAGCGTTTTACTATGAGAATAATGATAATTATAGCTGCATGATATGTAGGCTAATACAACTAATAAACCTACACAGAAACAGGTCCACTGACTGTCACATAATAGAACAAATTAATTGATATCAAATGATACATAAAATAAAAAAGTGAACAATGCAGAAACATACAATACATGCACTGACACAACCAGACAGAAAGTAAAAAAACACGAGCAAAATATATTGAAATCTAACTAAGGAACACCACGGCAAGTAATACGTACTTTTATCTGAGAACATAATAATAGGCCTAGGCGACTAGAAGTATTGTACTATTCTGTTACTTGACTGATTGATTTATGGGACATTTGACTGTGTTTTTTAACCTAAACCCCGAAAGTTTTCATTTCACAGGTGGGCTACACACCAAATATGACAGTAGGCCTCTAATGAGTGACGATTGCCAATGCGTAGTGGTAGAAGTAGGAAATTCCTTTTATTTGAGCATAATGTTATTTAAATAACGAAAAAAATAGCTACATACTGCTAAGACATGAATGCAATTAAAAGAACAGTGTTTGGCCACGGGAACGCCCAGTTATGTACCGCTGACTCTAAAATGACCGGCGGCGACTATCCTGACATCTATTTTCTAGAAACAGTTATTTCGTAATCTGCTCCGGATTACAACAGAGAAGCACATAAATTGACGTTAGGTTTCAAAGACACAAAATCTTTCATAACTGGTTGACAAAAAAAATTGTGGGAAGCATCCATTACGAAAAATAGCGTTTCTAGAAGGTGGTGTCAGCAACTTAGCATCTCAACATCCACCTCCGTATAGGAGGCAGGCACCAGTTGAATAATTTTGTTTGTTTAAAATCTAATAAACACACATTACGTTTATTCTACTCTACTGGAGTGATGTACTTGGTAAAAGTTTAGTGTATATCCATCATTATGTCATACAGTGTGCTTTTATAACATGCAAAATGAAAATGAAATGAATCGGGCTTTAGGCCACCTTTGTGCACATATAGGCTAAACTGGGCCAGGAGAACCTCCTGAGGATGGTGAGATGATTGAGATGACACTGTCCTCCAGACACAGGATTCGAAATTCGAGCCCTGGCGGTCTGAGGCCGAGCACGCTACCTCTCGGTCACGGAGGCTCCCCACAATACTGACTTTCACACGTGGATGGGGAAGAAACATTTTTGTTTCTTTCAAACCGCCGAGACCGGGAACCGAACCCCGAACTCTGGCGTGAAAGGCAGCGGTGCTAACCACTACCCTAGGGCCCCCGCCCTTATAACATGCATCCTATTGGTATTTCAATAGCCGTTGACAAATTCGAATGTACTATTAGGCCGTTGTCAAATTTCACTTCACTAAATATACTGGCTAAGAAGAGGAAATCCAAGCACTTACAATTCGTTTATGGGAGGTATAATGTATTATACGTACAATAAATACTTTTAATACGTTTCATTTTATCTTTTGACACTGCAGATGACCTTGAATCATCAAAATAGTATCAGATTTTTTAGTTAAAATCACACCAACAAGAGGTATTCATTCGGCTTGTTAAAATTTAGCTTTGTTAAAAATCAGATATTTGCGTACTTGACCTTGAAATTATTATTTGACCCTGAATATGACCTTGAATAATAACAATGGGATTATCCTGTGAAACACACCCTAAAATGATGTACATGTATTACATTTGGTTTCATTTGTATTTGTTAAAATATTTTTATTTCATTTTTGGCTTTGAAATTTACTTTTTGCCCTGATATATTACCTTGAATCACCAAACTAATAACATAAATAAATTATTGAGGCAGAATGAAATGTTAAAATATGTATTACACTTGTTTCTGATTCTGTTTGTTAAAAATTATATTTCCACATTTTATGTCTTAAAATTGACCTTATGACCTTCATGATGATCTTAAATCATCATAATATTCCCGTAAATTATTCTCCTATCACATACACACCAAAAAGAGGTCTTACACTTATTCTCCGCTTTATTTGCTGAAAAATCAAATATAAAAATTATGGTCAACAAATTGAGGCGGTCATTTTGGATTTATGGAAAATTGCCATTGGTGCCTTTCCACCAATTGGATTTCAGGGGATTTATTATGTTTTTCTTTTGTTTATTCTGAACTGTTTAGTGCTTTATTTTTGGTTATTCAGTGGATTTTAATAGATTTTATCATTTTTATAATTCAAGTATTTTTTTATAATAAAAAAATCAGTTTTGGCTTTTAAAAATATGTCTCCCCCCTATGATATTTTTCTAGACTTTTTATATGTTTTGTAGATACCCATGTAGAGTCACATGCCATCGAAATAAATTCTGTTGCAATTTGTTCTAGGTCAAAGTTCAATTTGACTGGACTATAAGCCAATGTTGGATCAATCCTAATGCATAGTCTGGCGTCATCTGCTACGAGCTCTCAGATAAATAATGCTGGGAGGTGCCTATTTGTCATCAAAATATAAATATATGTCGTCATTTGAAGCTGGTTATTTCGTTAGCAATTCCAACAAATGACAAAAAAAGCAACAAAAAACGGATTGGGCGAGGGCCCTGGAAAATTGGTTAAAGCTGCCTGCTTAGAAAGTCGGAGAGCGCTGGTTCGAACCCCAACCTGAATTCAAGTTTCAAAAAAACAAACTGTTTTTCCCCGCTCACTCGTAAAGATTAAATATTGTGGGAGCCCCCGTGACCGAGAAGTAGCGTGCTCGGCCTCAGACCGCCAGGGTCTAAATTTCGAATACAGTATCTGGAGGGCAGTGTCATCCTATTTATCTCACCATCCTCAGGAGGTTGTCCTGGCCCTTCACGTTATATTAAATTTCAATTCTTCTGAAGTAATTTTTCACACAAATTTTCAGTCTAGTCGCCGCATAACTACAAAGTAGAGATAAGATTTCATTCAAAATTATTTAGAAAAGACCGATACATCAGCAATAACCCTTCCCCACAGCTAATGTGAAACCTACTAAACTATATATAGTTATATAACATGTTATAAAACTCTATAGAAACCCTAGAAAACAAAATATTTAGTTTATTTACAATCACCTTGACATTGTACGTTCCATCAGAAAATGTCTTGCTCTTGAGAAATTATCTTCCTCTTCAGTCTAGAAAGTTTTAAATTTTAAAAAAGATATAGAGATATATAATAATCCTTTAACCGACAATTTATTTAATTGAAATTTTCACTCACTTGAAGTTGTGTCTCGCTGACGCGATCCACAACTTCAAGTAAGTGAAAATTATTCAGATTTGACAAAATGGAGCTATTTTTAAATCTTGCTGATTGACGTCATATTTTATCTTTGAGATGTTACAAAGCTGGTATTTAGGGCGTTAATAAAACAGGAAAGAAATGAATATAATTGGGACCGGAGGTTAATTGGATAATGTATAATATATATATATATATATATATATATATATTTTACAGATCCTAACACAGCTGAGATGTTGCGAATGAGGTTTGTATTGTTCATTCATTCATTCAATCAATCAATCATGAGGAAACCCAGCGGACACAAGACGTTGAATCAATGTTCGCTTGGTCCAACGTTAAACCAACATTGCCTCAACGTCTTGTGTTTGCTGGGAAAGAGAGTAATTTATTGCGGGTTAATCACAATTATAAACGATTTTCGTCTTGTAAATGTTAAATTTGCTTTAGAAATTCCATCTTCCACTGAAGGAGATTTGTATATTTATAGACCTTACAAGGACACGTGCAAACTTTGGTCCCATAAGGTGAAAGCTGGAGCCGAGACAGTTGTAAATGGCGACGATGTCTGTACGAATGAGAATAGTTACACCCTGTTAAAATGTGGAGGTTTATGTGACCGACGGGATAATGCCTGTTTGCCTACAAGGACCAAGACCGTCAACGTGAAAATGATGTGCAAAAGTGGTATGCATTCAGTAGTGTTAG
>OZ024902.1:11132832-11296429 GCA_964017125.1 Flabesymbios commensalis
CGATCCTCACGCTGTAAGAGTTAAGTCTATCATCAGCTCAGATTCAATTCTTTTGACGAATGCTATGGACACCAAAAGGTCACCTTCAAATCGGTCACGCTCATCTCATGACGGGTTTTAACCCTTAGAACGCTGATGTCTATCCGGTATGACTGGACCGCCTAACTCATTTGCTGCGCGAGGCCCAGTCACACTGACCGCCATTTTGTTTCCATAGCCAGCTGTGTAAAAACGACACCGCGCTGCCTATCAAAAAAACTCGGACGCCATGAAACTGAGACGAATATTTCAAGTGCCTACGGAAACTAGCCCATTTTCAGCAGGCGTAACCTTTTGATCGTATTAGAATTATTACATTTAAAAATGGAGGTGATTGTGTCAGAGCCTTGCGCTGTCATCAGGGTAGCTGATGTCGACTACGGTAGACATTCACTCTTTTTATAAGCACCTGTATTACAAATTGTCAAAAGTAAAATAAAATTTCAAGCATAGCAGAACCCTGATATATGGTAGGACTTAAATTTCACAAATCACATAAATTTTCAGTCACTTGAAGTTGTGTGTCGCGGTAGCGAGACACAACTTGAAGTGACTGAAAATTTAAATTAAATAGGTCTGTGCTCTGAAGGTTAAAGTCTACGGAAGGCAACATGCAAATACCACAAGGAGCCATGATTCGGCCTGTTTCTACCGTGTATCTAACTGTACAACTCCGTCACGAGTTTTACAACTCTGTTACATTCTCGGTGAAATTACTGTCAGTCATTGCCACCTTTCATCAGTGCTGCTGTCATGTTTTAGTTTTATTTACATTTATTTTCTTTGACACTTTTGCAATACAACAGATTTGTGATTGCTCAGAAATGTGTGACCCTGTGAAAATAAAAAAATGCTATTTTTGTGATAGAGTTTTAAAAGCTGCTTAGGGTCAAAGGTTTATTTTGTCTGGCAAGCTGAGAAAATAGCTGTTAGGCCTGTTCTCTACTGGCTGTTGTGAATTATATTGGTTATAGCTGTGTTCCAACAAAACAAAATTCATAAGATAATTTTTTCCAATATACTAGCACTTTTCTTTGTGGATTAAACGTTTATATTTTTTTCAGACAGCAGATTCCGCTCTTGGAGGAAAAACGAGCGACGATGATGGAAGACCGAGAAGATGACTAAATATACAAAAAAAATCGATTAATGACCACCACATTATTAACGCTTATTATAGGCCTACATGATAAATTATGAATCTCATTGGCGAAGAAACCAAATCAACAAAATTGTTGTCATTTATTTAGAGGATTTAAATGTGTAAATATATCAACATTAACTGTAAATTCCTGACGATAACTCCTCATTTGTTATTTATTGATAATCATACTTTAGAGATTGTTATTGTTTCTTTCATTCGACAATTAAAATTTTCTAGGTTTTCTTGCCATATAATTTACTTCTATTAGATAAAAACTTCATTTTTACTAATATAGGTTTCTAATCTTAGCATTCTACACTAAACTAAATGATGCAGGTCGTATATGTTATATCTTTTTGTTTAATCATACTGATTAAATACAGCGAAATTATTATCCTGGTACTTAATAAGCATTAACAATTTAACCCCTCCCCCTTTGTAGTTAATTACTCTTCTAGAAGAACCTAAAAATTCATGTCGAATTAATCTATTTCTAAATCGTACCTTTTAATGTGTTACGTCACAGTACTGAAATAAATAGTTTAATCAGTTATATAGCTTTGTTGTTTTATCTACTGCGTGCCAACGAGACCCAGCAAATAACTGACATTGACTCAAGGGAGGTGCAATGTTGGTGAATGGATGAATGGGTAATTGGAAGGATGGAAGGGTGGATGAATGGATGTATGGATGGATAGGTGGATGGATAGAAGGATGGATGGGTGGATAGATGAATGGATGGAAGGATGGATGAAAGAATCGATGGTTGAAAATTACTCATTATTTGTTTAATTTTTAATTTCATTTACAAATCTTGATGTTAAAACACACATTTTGTTCACAATAATAGTGATTTAACAAAACTGCCTAAGAACGACTTTTGTTGTGATTAGCAGGCAAAGGTGTACCGGTAGTTGAGTATTCAACTCACCGGCTGACGAGCGCAGCGGTATCATGAGTTGACAGCTTCAACTAGCAAAGGTGGTGCTTCATTATATTCAATATATGTCCAGTGACTGGCAAGTAAATGGGTTAAAAAGTGTAAATAAAAAGAATGATAAACCAATTACTTTATTCCAGAGTATAGAATACAATGGTAATATCGGTTCATTTCGAAATTTTAGCCATTTTCAGAATTGATTTTAATTCGCAAAAATCTCGCATTTGCATAAATATTTCAAATCGAAAATAATCAGCAACTTAAAAAAAAATTGAGCCATTAAAAAAAAATTTGGTAAACTTGCTAGCGTGGATCATATCAGTCGTTTAGTGTATTGCTAAAAAAGAGGCTATAACTATATCACATTTTGATTCATAATAGGGTTGAACCAATGTTGATAAATTTTGGGCCAGCGCTACAGATCAAAGGGCCCAGCAAACACGTTACGGGGGGGGCGGTTGATGATGGTCAGGTAGGCCACAGGAGGAGCGAGCATATTCTGAGCGACAGGTTATCTAGTAATATATTAAACTAGGCTATAATATATCGGTGCCGACAAAAAAAGACTTCGGCCTCTAATTATCGTTTAAGTCGAATAATTATTTTAAAAAAAACCTCTATTGAAGATTTTAAAATGTGTGATTGCCATCAAAAAAGCCTCCTAACTCGTTATTTCATTCTGTCAAAAAAAAACTATGACTTTGAAAATGTTGACTTTATCCGATGACAATCCATTTCAAATATATTGCTGGACATGTGACCAGCCCGCGGCTTTCATAAAAATATATATGACGTCATTTAAAATTTAAATTTAATGATAACATAACTAATTTCAAAATAGTAAAAATGTCATAAAACAAGAAGTTACAAAAATTTGAAAAAAATTATTCCAGTTATCGAAACAGAAAGGACACAGCCATCATATCAACTATAAAAATCAATTTTGACTTTACGACCCTTTTAGCGTTGCGGGTCACATATATTATATCGAGTATCTGTCTAATTTTCTGTCGTATTATACAACAAAAAAATCAATTTTTTTTAAAGACGTCAAAATAAAAATGGTCAGATTTGTTGGATCTCCACAAGCCATCAGTAAAATACACCTGTGCTATAAATTTTAAATCTATTCAATCAAAAATGAAGGGTGTATAGTATCAGCGAAAAAAACAGCGGATCGTAAGATTATATAATTTAAGAGGATCTCCCCCTCCCCCCACCCCCCACCCCGAACACTTACAGCAGGACAAGCGTTAAGACAGAAGGCAGTCCCACACCAACTCGGCATCTGCTGCAACTACTGTGACATTTTGAACTAATCAAGCAGTACAATACTTGGGAATGAGATATCAGATTTAATTAAATTATTGTATATGTACATTAAGGTGCCAGGATAGCTCATTGGTAGCGTGGTTGACTTAGCCCGGGGGTACCAGGGTTGAGTCCCACTGCGGCCGATATATTTACTTGGTGCACACATATACAGTGACCCAAATTCATGGGATTACGTATAACTGATTTGTGAGAAATAAAAACAAAAACATAATGTAGTCTACATCATGATAACACTAAACCACACAGAGGAATCAAACATAAAATGTGTACAGCATTTAATACATATATTTTTACAGTACAAAAATATGTAAATAGTTTGGTGTGATATGAGTGGAGGTTTACATGATAAAGTATACAAAATGGCACATAAAAAAAAAAAAGTATATTATAAGCGTATTTCTTGAACAGTACAACACCATCCTTTCGTGTATAAAACTACTGTCTTCATGGGTAAAAGAAAATGTAATTTCACAACCGAAGAAAGTGTGATAAATTCGCTCAGTTTGTGAATTTTTATATCAAATTAACACTTCATGATTCAAAACAATTTTAGCATCTAAGAGACCAACCTTATTGCATATATATATAATTATATATATATTTATATTAATATCTTCTATGATATTAAAATATGCCTCATTTAAAAATATGATACTTATAAGAGCAGGTTTTAAATGCGACATAACATGAACACTTTCTGTTTCTGCGTAGAGATATGCTCTGAATAATTAATATACATATATCGGTAGTTGTGACTATAGTTGCAGTCAACTTCCACCAGTGATGGGTGTTTTTCGCTGATTTCCCAGGTAATTCTTGATCAATATTTACGAAATTTTGCAAGCAATCTTTGCAAGTATTTCGGCGCTTACCATAACAATTTCATGAAATTTGCTTGCGTATTTCAAAAGTTAGACCATTTGACATGTAGTAGAATTTCGAGAATAAAGCTGAATGAAATCAATGGGTTTATAGAGGAGCGTCATAATTCAAAACTTATTACATGTCAAATGGTCTAACTTTAAAACCATGCAATATTATTTAATGAAATTTTCAGGGAAGTTGCCGTAAGACCAAAAATAACACTTCCCAAATTTCGTGACAATTGGCTCAAAATTGCGTGAGTGATTAGCGAAAAGCATGCAACGCAAAAATGACAGATTTAAAGTGACTTTTACTTTAACGGTAGTTCGCAGATGGTGGGCCAGCATTAGAACAATGGTTTAACCCTTGTGCTGTTGAATTGTTTGCTTCTATTATTCATTCATTTAAAGCTGAATTACTAGTGCAATTCCCAGCTGCAAATGATCCAAAATATTTATCTTTCTAAAAAATAGACATCTCCAATATTGAATTATTGGATTAGCTAGCTAGAGCAGCTACCAAAAACTATTTTATCAAATTTAGTAAAATTTGTGTTGATCTAAAACATGCTCCGTGGCTGAAGCCTTCAGTTATAAATTTTGTTTCAGCCACATCGTGGCTAACCTAGCAGGACAATATAAAACATGCTTGATACAGGGCGAGGGTTGTCTATTATTCACTTCATCATGTAAACACCATCATTCCTCTTTTCCTTGGTGCAGACACAAGACGTTAAAGCAATGTTGGTTTCACGTTGGGCCAGCGACGCAGACGATGGACTAACATTAAAGCGGCGTTTCTACCTGGTGTGTGATAAAGTGTAACCAAGGTATGGATTGTGATGATATGGATTCAGTAATACATGTACAAGACATTAAACCAATGCAGTTTTCATGCTGGGCTATCATCGCAGACGGTGAGCCAGCATTAAACCAACACTCGAAGCGAGACACAACTTCAAGTGGGTGAAAATTCAGATTGAATAATTTGGCGATTAAAGGGTTAAACATAAACTGGTTCAGTATTTTGTGATTTCTTGGTCCATGAAAACTGTATATTTTCTTGCGGTGCAGAAAACGATCCTTTTTTATTTGGTATCAGATGAAGTATAACCCAGGGATGTCGTGATGATATGGACTCATTTCATCGCCTTATGGTGCATACGCCAGCCTCTCCTCATTTGGTGTGAAATGAATCATAACCACTGCCACCGGACATTGACCCAATGCTGGTGTCATGCTGGGCCAATGACACAGTCGATAGGCCATCACTTCGCCGATATAGATCCAATGTTTCGAGTCTGCTGGGTGTATGTGGTGTGATGATATAGACTCGGTTCATCTCCTCATCGTCCGAGCACTACCCTTCATCTTTTTTTTCTTGGTGCGAGATGAATCGTAGCCGTACTTGTAGCTGAGGTCGTAATAAATTGATCACCTTCTCAATCTCATTCTTCACTCCATGACCCACGTACATGTACTTGATGTGATAGCTGTTTGTTTGTTAAGGTAAATAAGCTACATTATTTTATATTGCCATTTATATCGCACACAATGATGCGGGGTTGCCCAATGGAAAGAAAAAAAAAACTTGTTTTTTAAAGATTACCGTGCGAGATCAGACAATTCGTTGTAACGAGGGCAGCACACTTGGAAAATTTCACTCTATCGGTATATTATTTTTTCTTTTTTAAAAGAAAACTTTAAAACCTAAAGAGATAACATAATATTTTACAAATCGTTCTATAAAAGGACCATTGACTACATAATGTGAAAGGATACAGAAAATCTGATATGGCGTCAATATGTCTGAACTCATCCACTTTCTTGTCCACAATTAGCAACATCTCATAAAGCTCAATAGTCAGCTGGAAAAAATACATTACAAAGTACAAATATCCGTTCACTCTCAACCCAAAAGCCTTAAGTGAATTTATTTAAATTATCACCCACTTGAGGTTGTGTCTCGCTACCGCGATCCACAACCTCTAGTGGGTGAAAAAAACTCCTATTTGTTTAATTTGAGACCTAACATATAATTTTCAAATCTTAATGTTTAAACAGTCGTTTCATTCCCAATGAGAGTGGTTTAATTGACTCATGAAACTGATTTAAAACGACGATTGTCGCGATTAGTAGGCAAAGGGTTAAAGCGCCTATTTATGAAATTTAAATTTTAACAAACTTGAAAATGTGTCCGGCTACTGTGAACCAAAATGTTGAGTGGATAGGAATTGCTAAGATATGAACTATTTCAATAAGTAGCCATGATTATCACCTTAATGGTTACCATTTACAATTAGAATCAGGCTGTGGTTACTTGAACTATGAAGCCTTGCTTGATGTGAAACTAAATCTAATTCTGATAAAGGCCAAGACAAGATGACTATACCCGCCGTCCGGTTAACTTGTATCGCATGTTTTTCTCAGTCAATTCTCAACCGATTCACATGAAATTTCTCATGGACTATTTTCTAGTCACGCTGCAATTACTGTGACATTTTTATAAAAAAATATTACATACTTCAAAAGTTAGACCATGTAGTAAATTTGTAATTATGACGCCCCTCTATAAACCCATTAAGCTGGTTAAACTAAAGTTTGTTTTCAGCCCTAATTGCATCACATGCCAGATGGTATAACTTTTTTGCTGTACAATGAAAATTGACTCGAAAATAGTTCATGAGAAATTCCATGAGTATCGGGAGAGAATTGACTGAGAAATCAGCGAGAAACATGCGATACAAGTTAATCTGACGGGGGGTATGAAGGCAGTGGGAAGAATGTATGTGTTACATTCAGCACAGGTGTGTTTTTGATATGCTTGATAAATGTAACAATTATTTTTTGTTCTAAAAATCAAAATAATACTTTTTTAATCAACTGATAACATTTTAAAATTACAGTAAAAAACCATTAGTTCCCCCGATTAATCCTTTATTAAAGCCACCAGAAAATATGCAGAAGAAATAAAACTTAAACTCTCCTATTCGATGTGAATCACTGCCGCAATTCCAAACTCAAGGGAAATGAGAATGTGCTAATTTGATCAAATACACAAGAAAAAATTTCAAGCTGAAAGTCAGAACTTCCTTAATTAATGTGGTGATTTATACCATTTGTTCTTTGGGTTAATTTAATTAAACTTATGTCAAATTAAAGCTCAAAATGACGTTATTGTGATGGAATATATAATTTTGAGCAATACAGTCTATTCAAAAGTATGCAATGTTAGGCATACATGTAATACAAGAGCTGAAAGGCTTACATGTAAATATAAAGTGCCAGCTTCTTAAGCCCTAGAGCACTGACGTCTACTATACAAACCAAACTCGTGTTTCTCTGATTGCATTCACACTTGTGCAACCAGTTTTTAGAGCTGAAAAATGTCTTCAAATTTGTGAATTAGATTTATGTTGTGACCTAATATGACAAATTCAAGAAATTTTTCAGTTACTTGAAGTTGTGGATCGCGGTAGCGAGACACAACTTCAAGTAACTAAAAATTTCAATTGAATATGTCAGTGCTCTAAGGGTTAAAATGGTGCAGAAGATTATTTAAAGCTGTGACAAATCTCATATTTCACTTACGTCCATCAGACATTTGGTTCTCTCTGAATAAAAGCGTTGAAGAAAAGGCCCAAACAAATGACAAACAAACAGATACTGATCCTCTGTCTTTACAATGGGCCGCACTTTCTCCCGCATAAATCTGAAAAAAATATTTGATATGATGTCTTATGCTGATGGAGCCATATAATTATATCTTAGTTTGTAAAATGACATAGAAATAGAAAAAAATATCTGTGGTATATGCTCACCAAAGCATTCAATTCCATGAATTGCAGTGCCGTCACCGGAAACAGTTTTGAATGAACTCGATGAAAACAATGTTATATGAAACCCCCTCCCCCATACTTCATTGTATTAGCTAGCTCGGTGTAAACATTGGAGGTCAAGGCTATTGAGTTTCACAGAACATGAAAGTTGTATATTTTCATTAAAAAAAACATTTTTGTTATTTGTAGCTGGAAATTGTGTTTGTGCGTATCTCTCATTCATTTGAAGCTGGAATTGCCAACGCAATTTCCGTCTTCAAATAAATGAAAAATAATATAATTTGTGAATTATTCGATTAACTGAGAATCTACCACAAGATATGTTACAACTTTTGGTGTTATTTTATTTATTGTGAAATTTGCTTGAAAACATATATATACGGTCTTATCAGCACAAGGGATAAAACCGAGAAATTCAATAGCACATAAATTGCTTGTCGAACATCTGGGATTAACTTACGCAGGGATACAGCTGAGTTGTCCAATGCTGGCATGTTGCCAGACAGCGTGGCTCAAAGCGAGCACGTAGCTACAATGTGACTCGCCCGTCACAGGCTGAGCTCTGCTGTAGCTGAACGCATGGAATGGTCGGCTGTTGGGTGTCGGGGTCGCCAGCTGAGGTTTGCTCATTGTCTCTATGATTCTCTCCAGTAACACTGTCCAGTAGCTGCACTGTAAACATTAATTATTAATTAAAGCCCTAAAATAATTTAAATTTTCATCCACTTGAAGTTGTGTCTCGCTACCGCGACCCACAACTTCGATTGGGTGAAAATTACTGATATTTGTTTAATTCTGAGAGTAAACATTTGCAAATCTTGATTTTTGAACACTCATTTGATTTGATAGGGTGATAACATGGATTGAAAATGACTATAGTTGCGGTGTAAGGGTTTATTACATACCAGGTATATTATCTCAAATCAAAGCTCAGAACGTCCTTATACATTTTTCATTTAATAGGTTTTATTCAAAATGTGCCATGTGGTGGATAAATATGATGAGAGAGCTGAAAGAGTCAATATAAATGTAATTTACTCACAGGTAAAGATGTAAAAAGAAGTGCAATTGCGTTCAGCGAGTTAGAATAATAATGTTATCTTGCAAGCATTCAGCACAGGGATAGACTGAATTTGTTTTAATTTTAAACAGCCATAGACCCATGACCCAATGAGCATTTAAAAGAAACTGAAAGGAAAAAAACACCTTTGGTATCTATAGTATACAAGCTACTTACCGGTAAGGCTGTTAACACGAGAGCAATAGCGTTCATCCACTCCATCATCCTGTCACGAGGCACTTGGGTGGATCTAAAAAACAAAACAATTTCAGATCATTCAAATCTTCTACACAATTTATGCACAATAGAGCATTGATGTACAATGTACAATGCAACATGTTATGTTGTTATTTGTTGGCATGGCTCTGAAAGTGTCATGTTCCCTGATAACTCGCTTGGTGCAACCACCAACGAAAAAGAGCTGAGCCTTCATACACACACTCTCTTCTAAATATTCAGCTGATTTGAGAATTTTTTATTTAGACCTCACAATTACCAGTTTTTTTTTCAATTTAATTGACTAGTAAACAGTGATTTAATGCTGGGTCACAACCACACGCCCTGCCTGTGCCAATACGTAATGCAAAACAATCTTAACATTCCGGAAATTACTTAAATCCAACCTATTTGACATGGCTTTTCCACCCTAGTCTCTCAGCGGCCCAGCTGAGAGACTAGGGTGGAAAAGCCATGTCATGTGGCGAACCTGCTTTGGCCTCGATTATGACACATAATCACGCTAAGGATTTGTGCGCCTCTGAGCTCGATCGGCTGAGGATATAGTCGCTATAGAAGTTTTATTGATTGATTGATTGATTGATTGACATGACCACCCACTAAACAAGACATATATCATTGTTTTTAAATTGAAAGCATATTTTACTTTTAACAATTGTTTATTAGGGGTTATACAGGTGACAATAAAAACACAAAATGTCTGCTGTAGTCGACATCACTGTTCTAGTGGTTAATGTTGGTCACCATCTACAGACATGGCCCGCCACTAAACCAGCATAGTGTCAATGTCTCCCAGCAAACACGGGATGTTGAACTAATCTCAATTCAATATTAGGTCATAGTCTGCGAAGTCGGAGCAACATTAAATCAACATTGGCTCAACATCCCGTGTTTGCTGGGTTGTTTAGCTGGATGTCTACTCACCCTTTGAGAATGATGTCGATTAGAGATGCACCCACAGTTTGACACAAGACCGGTAATGCCATCAACTCCACACACGTCACATACAGAGCGTGTGCCGCCAAGTTAGGAAACTCATTAAATCTCCAGTCACAGTCAGAAAAAGGAGAAGGAGTTTTGTCACTGATTGCTTCACAAAATTAGGAATTATAACCTTCATGTCATCCACATCATTATGTTAGCTCTAAGGTCAATGATAATAGTCAATATGGATTGCCATTCAAATTATTATATGTACCACAGTTTATTTGACATGAGGTGCTTTTCTCAAAGAAAAATTGTTGCAAAATCTCATTAAAAAGATGATGTCGCTACCTGGTATTAGACCTGCAACCTATTACTCAGTTCAATATACATGAATTACCTGGAAAAGATGTTAAACACAAATCATAAAGACTGTAAGAGTCATTAAAATGTCATTAAAGGATACTGTCGACGAGTCTGTTAATGAGCCTGACATAGTACGCCTGGTCCGGCACCCATGTTGGACTCTCTGCAGCGGGGCTTAAATACTGTAGATAATCCTCACTGAGACACCAGTTAGGTGGACGAATGTCCTTCAGGGAACCTACAAATATACATAACAACTACTTTTTTCTATTTTTTTTAAATAAGACAGATTTCAATGAATACTGCATATACATTTACTGAAGATATCTTGGTAATAACTATTACACTTTCTCCCGTAGATATAGAACTAGGCAGCATGTGTGATATCCATATACCCATAAATAACAATAATTATAATCATATATTTTTTCTGTAGTAGCACACTAGATATTGAGGTAAGGTCAATGCTTCTCATGTGTTGTGACAGGTAATTTGTAATCACAAAAAGCAACTGTTTAACAAGAGATTACCCAGCAGGTACGGGTTGTTTAACCACTTATGGCCTAATATTGGCCCACTGTCTATGATATTGGCCCTACATTAAGCTAACATTGGATAAACATCTTGTGTATCTGCGAAACCCAATAACTTAATAAGAAATCATTTATTAGGATGTCAAATTAATTTTTGCTCTCATATTAATTATTTTCAGATTGCAAGACATTGAATTAATTTAAACATATTGTCTGGTCTTTAAATATTTGAAAAAAAATATTTTATAATATGTTGATATTTCCTGAGAAAAAAAAGGACCTTATATTTATACTCTAAAGCTGTATTATTTGATGCTGAAAAATCCCTGCCTGCAGCCGTGGTACATTTAAGTACAATGTACAATGTGACAAAATATTTAGGTTGAGGCGTCAGTTTCAAATACACTAATCATATACCCACCCAGTTCTCTGGTAACACTGACCATATGGAGAATGTTTATTATTGAGTTAACCCTTCACCCACTAAGTCATCTTATTTAAAGTTTCACCCACTTGAAGTTGTGTTTTGCTGGCACAACCCACAATTTCAAGTGAGTGAAAATTATTCTTATAATTTGCTTTATTTGGGACCAAAAAATTGGAAATATTGATGTTGAAGCAGACATTTTATTCCCAATAACAGTGATTCAATTCCCCCCAAAAATGGGTCGAATGAATAAATTTGTGCTTAGCACTTACAGGGTTAACACTGAGCCTGCACCACCAAGAAGGCTCCACATGTACACATAGAATACAGATCCTAATATGTCATCTCATATCTAAACCTTCACCAGGGCTCATTCAATTTGCCAGTGACGAAATTCAAGGATTTTTCAGGGATTTTCAATGACCACCAGATAATTTCCAAGGAAAGCACCATTAATTTGAGTACCAGTAGATTAAAAGAAGTTTTCACAATGTATAACTCTATCATATCATATCACAGGCAGTGTCTATGTAATACTATAAAGTAACACCTAGATTATAATGCATACTGCAAAAGTACCAGGGTACATGAGATCATATATCCCATATGTAAATATTCAAGGCTATGTGTGGATATCACAAGCACTTTTGCTACATATACAATTCTTTTAATAAATTCAAGGTCTTGAATATTTTGTGAAGAGTTTAAGCACTCAGGTTTAAGCACTCGTACATACCCCGTAATAGATGCAT
The DNA here is from genome assembly GCA_964017125.1 of Flabesymbios commensalis. Lineage (NCBI taxonomy): Eukaryota > Metazoa > Annelida > Polychaeta > Terebellida > Flabelligeridae > Flabesymbios > Flabesymbios commensalis. Next base: position 11,145,292 of record OZ024902.1, read on the forward strand.
GTGATACACGCGTCAGTGGAAGACATACTTTGTAATATCAAATAAACAATTAAAAAAATTTTTAAAATAAACCAAAATCACAAAATTTCCAACCCAATCTCAAATTATAACTTGCAAAATACCTGTTTTTTGAAGGTGCACATCAAGTTCATCAAAATCAAGCTATGTGCAAAACGAATTTAAAGGTATGATAGAAACCATATACAAAAGGAAATAAAAAGCTCATTATTATGAGAAGAAAATGAGGGACTGTGAGATGTAAATCATTGCAAGTCAAATTCATAACATGAATACAACTTTTACTCAATATCACATTCTTTTGAATTTTACAAATGTGATAAAGAAAAAGCCACCAGTTTTAATTACCTGGCTCTACTACTAAGTACTTGTCCAAAAATTGGAGTCAAATTTTGAAGGGGGTGCGGGTACTTTTCATCAGACATGAATAAATTTGTGGCGGCACCAAGTGATTATAAAAGTATAATTTTAATAAATAACAAATTTAAATTACTCTAATTAACACGAGATTGCCACATATTCACAACTTCTCACCTATGATAGCTTGCACTAGTTTTTTTTTCAGTGAAGTTTCCCAAAGTTTCTTCTCGTAGTAGTGTAGAGTATTGTACAAGAACATCACAGGACGATCTGAAAAAAATATCATGAATCTGAAAACATTTGTTATATTTAGAAAAGTTCATGCCAAAAGTACTTGTAGTCACTGATTTTCAATACATTTGAACATTAGTCATTTTAAATTTTGTAAATGACAACCAAAAAAAAAAATATTAAAATGTAAAAATGAACTTAAAAGTTTGTGCATTAAATACAATATATTTATTCACTATGATTTTTTGCAATTAAGGCCCATATAAAGATATCTAGCAAGTAAAAGGTTCACCCTTTCAGTGCTAGTCACGTTTATAGACGTTTTAAGAATCTGCTGCATGTCCTTCAAACAAGAAGGTTTGAAGGTGAAAAAAGCATAGAACTTGCTAGATTGTCATATGTTTTGAATAAAATAACACATTAGTAAGAAAGGTTACCCACTTGAAGATATTTCAAGTGGGAAAATATTTAAATTCTATTTATCAGCACTTTAGGTAAACCTTTGAGCGCATCATTTTGCACCCTGAAAACTGATGCCTACACTTAGAAGGGTTTTAGATTAAAAAAAATTAATGCAATTTGTAACAATATGTAATAAGTTTTTTTAACTCGTCACTCATTTTAAGTCTTGTTCACAACACATCTCCTTCATTTATTGCACTGGCTCAAAATGAAGTGGCAAATAGTACTTTAACCCTTTAAGCCCTCATGATACATTCAAGCATCATTTTACATCCTTGAAAACAGACTAAAATAACACATAAACGCTAAAATAACACATATGTAAGAAATGTTACCCACTTGAAAATATTTCAAGAGGGTAAATATTTAAATTCTATTAATTAGCACTTCAGGTAACCTTTTAGACCTTTGTGGCATAATTTTGCACCCTGAAAACTGATTTATTTGCCTACAAGTATAAAGGTTTAGAATAAAACAAATTAATGCAATTTGTAACAATATGTAATAAGTTTTTTTAACTTGTCACTCATTACAAGTCATGCTCATAACAGACTTCCTTCATTTGATACATTGGCTCAAAATAAAATACAGAATATCTATCAAAATCAACACATTGATGTACAAAACATTATCAAGTGATCAACCTGTGACCAACCTGTCTACTATCACAGCGAGAAAAAAATCTCACACTACGACCAAAATCCCAAAAATCAAAAGTAGCATCTCATGCTTTCTCTGTGGCAGCTCAATATCTATAGAATAATCTTCCACCAGAAATTAGACCAGCTGACACCCTGACAATATTTCCCAATATTTATTTGCCTCGTGTTGTCCAGCCTAGTAAATGATGACTATTGACTTGCAATGGACGTGATATTGATTATGTTATGCCTTCGAAGTGCTTCTGAACTTGAATGAAGAAGTCCTATATATCCTATCCTTCATCCAATACAAGTAGAGAATTTCGCTGACTTGTAAAGGATGAAGATTTCAGTGTAAATTCAGGCTACAAAGGGTTAACCCTTTGAACACTGATGCCGACTACAGTAGACATTCTGGGTTTTTATTGGCACCTGTATAACCAGTTGGTAAAAGTAAAATGTGCTTTCAATATTGAAACACGGATATATGTTGGGTCTTAAATTTCACAAATAACACAAATTTTCAGTTTCTTGAAGTTGTGGATCGCGGTAGCGAGACACAACTTCAAGAAACTGAAAATTTAAATTGAATAGGTCAGTGCTCTAAGGGTTAGGTTCAATGTGATGAAAGCTGAGCCTGATTTCTTACCATGGAACTTATAGAGGCCGCCTAGGTGTTCTAGCAGCAGCTCCAGGGATTTGGTCACAGGCCCCATCTTCAATTCAAGGAATCGATGAATAACTATATCAAAAACCTACAACACAACAAAAGTCACGTCATCCTTCATTTTGTCACATTGTAAAAGTCAGCCACAGAAGTTGACAAAATAGCTTGTGTTTGGATGATCAGTTAAGAACAAATTGGGGAGTAGATTTTAAATGGAAATATTGGGGAGTAGTTGTTTTTAATAGAAATAATTTTCGTCATTAGAAGCTAACATTGAAACTACAATTTCCAGCTCTAAATGACAAAAAATAATTCTATTCTTCAAAAGAATGAAAAATCATATTTGACAATTTAGGAGGACAGGGGTTAATAATATATACATAACTATTCAATTATCTATAATTTTGATGTATATTAGCCCTTAAAGCGCTGAAATATTTTCATATAAACCAAAAGACCAAATATTTTTTTTAATTTGAAATCATTAGAAAATGTCTTAGTCAACTCTTCCTGCTTCATTTGAATACCCAAGTATAAATATTTTATTCTTTCAGCGAGACTATAGATGTCAAATTCTGCCGTCTAAAGTTGGAACGACTGAAAGGGCTAAACCATATATCTACAGTCTCAGCAACATCAGCGCTAGACATATGAAGCGTTAGTGTCAGTTACCGGGAGGAAGCGTAGACAGACATTACTGAAGTAGATGGGTAGGTACTGATGCTGTACGGACGCTTGAGTCGCATCCTGTAAACCTTCAAAGTAAAACTTCTCTGGGTATTTCTAAAACAACAACAACTTTAATGTATCAGAAGAATAAGTAATCATGAACATAACACAAATACCAAAAGTATGGTTGTTATTGTGAATATAAATTGGGTCAAAAATTATTTGACCTAATCTGACATAATGCCTTATACTTAATAATGTAAAAATCACTTAGTCTGTCTGTGGATCAGGGTTAATGTGAATTAGAAAGTTTTTTTGAACTTATAATAATTTTGAAAATGTGTAAAGAAATCCAAGTTTCTGACCTTAAATTGTTCAAAAGAGCACAGCTATCAAAATGAGATATACATAATAAAGCGGATTTAGCGGCAATAGTGTTGCATGTTGCTTTTTACATGTTGATAAAAATATGCATGCTATTAATCCTTTCAAGCCTGAACTTCTCATTGCAATCTCATCCACTGCAAGCCGTGAATTTTGTCACAATTCTCGACTTGTAGTAGATGAAGATGACTTGAAGTGGGTGGGAAATGACTAAAAAATGTGTTTTGAAACAGTTCCATAAATTTTACGTTCTAAACCCCTGGGTTTTAGGAAATCGAGTCACTTTTCAATCTGACATTTTTGACAGATTGAAAAACCATGTCATGGAATATCACGTACCTGATGGAACGACATATGTTTTTCATGCCAATTATTCTGTAGCCAATGTTCTGGTGAATTCTGAAAGAAAAACATTTGATTATCAACCAAAAAAAGCAAATCAATTGAGACATAACCTAACATGATATAGCTTGGCTCACTAAGTCTCATTCAAAACTAAACTTGTTTTTGAATACGTTTTATAGGACGTCAGCCTTTACAATGCTAAGCATGGCTTTGAGAGCTTTTTATGATCAGTTTCAATACATCTTTTGTCGGTCTGTGACCATTTAAATACTTGTAAACCTTCCAGTGAGGGAACTTGACTTGTATCATCAGATTCTGAAGTAACAAATCCGCCCCACACTGGAAAAGTTTTAAAAAAAATTATATAATTCAGCAGTTCAGATTTTCTGCCACTCACTTCTTTAACAAATTCCTGCACACGGTTTCTGAAGTCAGGATGTTTCAGCAGTAATAGCTGTATGATAAGAGAGCAAACCTGAGCCTGGTTGTCGTCTAATGGCCGCAACGCCTGAATAAATAACACAAAATCAGATAACAAACACGCCTGGCCATTGCTATATTGAGAAATGTAAAGCTGGAGAATTTGATGTTTCAAGCATTAGAGTGTGATAGCTTTGTCAATACGGATATATTCTTACAGAAAATAAAATTTGAAAGAAACAAATAAAATTATCTCTGCATTGCATGTTGGATAACTATTCTTTCAACACAATAGAATACACTGATCATAAAACAAGATGAGATTTACAGTATACAAATATATTACCTCCTCACACACTAATTTCTTTTCAAACTAAACAATAACTGATAAGTCGTTAAATTTATATAACTGTAATATTATTAAATTAAAAAGCCTGTATGAACAATTCGTGAATGTCATATAACAAAAGCCTTATTCCCAATTAAATTATTCAGAAGTGTTAATATGTCTAATGACTATTTTTTTTTTAATGCTACAATAATTTGTGAACAAGAAATAACATAGGTATTGGTGAATGGGCTAAAATATATATACTAACCATGCACAGAATGAGTCTGTCAATGGGAACTACGTTACATTTCCATATCAGATTGTTCAGTGACTCCACACATTTGTGAACGTGGCTGCCGTGAGATGTAGAAAACTCAAATACAAGGTAATCGGCGAAAGTCCTGACATGGGCTGCCAGGGCGCGTGGTCCAAGGCGCTCCAAAACTCTGTAAGAGGAAGAACATGATGCTAACAGAGAACTGGAATACAGCATAATATATGGATATCCTGATTTTTTACTTTTTTGAAAAATAAGAAAATATAAATCAATACAAAATTAGACAATCACTCACTTCAATGCTGTTGGGGCAATTCTGTTGTCATCCAACAACGACTTCCACAAAACACTGTTGATTAAACAAGAATACAATGATATTTTTCATATATCAAACTTATTTTTTATTATTTTTGTCAAACAAACCAAATGTCTGAATGAACAAACAAATATGTTGTTACCCATCTGCAGCTGTGAGGTGTGGTACAAATTCACATGATCAGAAACTGTTATTATCTGGAGTTGAAAATTACTCACCACAGGAAAAGCGGTGGGCTGCTTTGCATGGAGAAATGTGCTATTAACTCATTCTCACTGACCATGCCTAACAAAAGCAAACAAAAACATCAAATGTGTAGTAATTTATTAAATTGGGTGCAATAAAAAATTGAATTTCACATTTTCACAATGTTTAATAAATGCTAACCCCCCTGCTGCTGAATGGTTTGTCTCTATTTTTCATTCATTCAAAGCTGAAATTGCTAACACAATTTACAGCTTCAAATGACGCACCACGCGATACCCTGGGGTACCAAATAGAAATCCGCCATTTTGTTTAATTATTTAATTGATTTTTCAGGGCTGCACCCTGGGTATCAAAAAGTGTAAAATAATTTTAAAAGAGGTCAAAAATAGATGTGAAACGTTCTTATTTTGCAAAATAATCTTGTTTTGGGGGCATTTTCGTCACTAAGGACTGTTGGTAGAACATCTTTCAATGTCGAAACTTGTTGCAACGCAAATTGCCGCCTCACTCACCAGGTGGCGCTGAAAATCACGCTGTACCCCGGGGTACAACGGTACCCTGGTGTACCGCGTGTTGCATCAAATAATGAAAAAAAAAAACTCCATCTCCATTATCGAATTATTGGATTAACTAAGTATCTACCAGAAGATATTTGATCAAATTTAGTAACATTTCTATTCATCTAAAACATGCTTCCAGAATTGTTTGTTTCAATTTTTCATTTATTTGAAGCAATTTTCAGCTTCAAATGAGGAAAAATATTTCTATTTATGAAGAAATAGACACCTCCAATATTGAATTATTGGATTAAATGATCACCCACAAAAATTTATTGGCCAAAATTAGTGATATTTCTATTGATCTAAGTTTAAAACTGTTTAAATGTATCAGCATTGGTGAGTGACTCATGTATTTGTGATTGTTCTTTTACCGTGGAAGGAAACAAAATCAAACTAAAAAATGGCAAAGATAATTTGACCTACTTTTCCATTTCCTATACTCGGCTTCGACTCGAGATTTGAGTATTGCGGTATCCTCTTGTTCCACCTTGTTATCCTTGAAGAATTCATTGAGTGCATGAGGGAAGCATTCCATGGTGTGATTAGACCAGCGATGAGGTGTGCGCTGCATGATGGTGGTGAGAATGTCCTTACACCAAGTACCCGCAACACTCTCAGAACCTGTCATTATATAGACATATCTCATTATTTATAGATTCGACAGCGATGAGGTGTACGCTGCATGATGGTGGTGAGAATGTCCTTACACCAAGTACCCGCAACACTCTCAGAACCTACCGTATTTTGCGTGGTATAGTACGCACCTGTGTATAGTACGCAGGTACCGATATTTGTACCAAAAAACACAGATAGTACGCACCGGTGGATAGTACGCACCAGGGTGGCGAGTATCTACACAGTCTGTCTGGGTGCATGTGTGGTACTCAGGCATTCAGAATGTGGTTTAACTAAGCTGGTGACATAAGGATATAATTGATTCGCTAATAAAGATTATATAAAATAAATTAAATGATTTGATGAAAAAAAATATTATAAACAATATAAAAATATAAAATTAGGAAGAACTATCTGAGTCTTATATTTATTTTTGTCTTAGTGTTGACTTGACCACAAATGATCACGATATACCAAATTAGCGCCACCTGGTGAAAACAGTTATAGTCAGATAAATGATGAGAAAAGCGCCATCTGGTGAATAGGTTTACAGTCTAGTCTTCAATAGGATACCTACCGTTTATGACGGCCAAAACAGCGATATAATCTAGCTAATTTTTATTTACAGTAACAATAATGAAATGGCACATGTATGTATTGGTGACAGCACTGTCAAGGTGATTTATTACAAGCATACAATTAATGTCTATCATGTATATGTATGGATTTAGGAATGTGGCAATTATATCAAGAGCATAATTATTATTATTTATTATTATATTATTCTTTTTACCGTAAAAGATATCGGTATTAGTGTTCTAATATTATTTAAACTTTCTACCAGGATACATTTCGTCTGTATTTTAGAATACCATTGACTTGAATATATATTGCAGTGAAATATGTAGGCCTATAATAATAAAACCTGTAACTAATCAAGCCTTATACAGTGTACAAGATAGGCATGTCACGTCGTCGCCGCCGACAGCGACATCTGGTGAATGGAATATAAGCTTCACAGTGGTCACACAATCAAAGCAATACACATGATGAAGTAGGCCTAGCGATGTCTGATGAGTAGATTATTATTTAAATAAAATTAATAAATGACTTTATCAGATATTTAAAAGACAAATAAATGCTAGGTTGTTATGGAATGTTATTTCACTAGACATCTTAAGTGTATTAGAAACAAACGGTTTTTTTATAGCTGCTGAAGTAATTCGCCATTTTTGGGTGAAAATATAAGGAGTTATGAGATCGCAATTACTCAGGAGACATCTGCCTATTTATCAAAATTTTGACTGACAAATCTCAGCAAAATCAATATATTGTACGCACCGGTGGATAATACACACCAGGCCAAAAACGGGCTCAAAAAAGAACAAGAGCACACTCGATAATAGCCCGCCGCCGAATTATGATAAAGAAAGTAAAGACGAATGTCATCACGTGAATAACAACCCAAGATATAAATGGTATGTTAAACCAGCCGCTTTTCAAGTTATCGCGCCCACAAGGTCAAATTATGTACGTAAGATAAATGAGAAAAATCACAATAAGTCGAAAATTTTGATTTTTTTACCGGCCATTATTGAGCTTGTCCAAGAACTGCTTATTAGTAACATGCATAACAAACTTGAAGAGGATACTTGTGAAAATGTTGAAGTTATCGCGCCTGCAAGGTCAAATTATTGACGTAAAATGAGAAAAATCGCAATAAATCGGCCATTTTGAATTTTTTTTCAGCCATTATTGAACTTGTCCAAGAACTACTTATTAGTAACATGCATAACAAATTTGAAGAGGATATTTGAAAAACTTTTCAAGTTATCGCGCCCACAAGGTCAAATTATTGACGTAAAATGAGAAAAATCACAATAAATCGGCCATTTTTTTTTTTTTTCAGCCATTATTGAACTTGTCCAAGAACTACTTATAAGTAACATACATAAGAAATTTGAAGAGAATATATGAAAAACTTTTCAAGTTATCGCGCCCACAGGGTCAAATTATTGACGTAAAATGAGAAAAATCGCAATAAATCGGCCATTTTTTTTTTTTTTCGGCCATTATTGAACTTCTCCAAGAACTACTTATTAGTAATATGCATAACCAATTTGAAGAGGATATGTGAAAAACTTTTCAAGTTTTCGCGCCCACAAGGTCAAATTATTGACGTAAAATGTGAAAAATCGCAATAAATCGGCCATTTTTTTATTTTCCGGCCATTATTGAACTTGTCCAAGAACTACTTATTAGTAACATGCATAACCAATTTGAAGAGGATATGTGAAAAACTTTTCAACTTATCGCGCCCACAAGGTCAAATTATTGACATAAAATGTGAAAAATCGCAATAAATCGGCCATTTTTTTTTATTTTCGGCCATTATTGAACTTGTCCGAGAACTGGTCATTAGTAACATGCATAACAAATTTGAAAAGGATATGTGAAAAACTTTTCAAGTTATCGCGCCCACAAGGTCAAATTATTGACGTAAAATGTGAAAAATCGCAATAAATCAGCAATTTTTTTTTTTTTTTCGGCCATTATTGAACTTGTCCGAGAACTGGTCATTAGTAACATGCATAACAAATTTGAAAAGGATACGTGAAAAACTTTTCAAGTTATCGCGCCCACAAGGTCAAATTATTGACGTAAAAGGTGAAAAATCGCAATAAGTCGGCCATTTTGAATTTTTTTTCAGCCATTATTGAACTCGTTCGAGAAGTGGTCATTAGTAACATGCAAAACAAATTTGGGAAGGAAACATGAAAAACTTTTCAAGTTATCGCGCCCACAAGTAAATGTTAACGCCGACGCCGACGCCGACGACGCCGAACTTCAATTGCAATAGCCCACCTTTTTTGATTAAAATTAAAAGGCGGGCTAAAAAAGTAGCGTACTATACGCCGCGATATACGGTATATTTTTGTATAAACAATGGACAACAAAGGGTATTTTCAAATTGAAGTCATCATAAATGTCTTAGCTAGCTCTTTCTGCTTCATTTGAATACCTATGTAATGTCTTAATTCATTTTCTTATTTTCCACGGGGGATACATTGAACATTGTGAAAATAAAACCCTGCACCTATCGAATTATCCATATCCTAAAAATGTATCTGAATATATTTGTGGTAGCATATGAGAGTGGAGAAGATCCCTTTATTATTATGGACTTGCCAGCCAGTGGATAAGGCAAAGTAGACATTTGAGTAAATAACGTGACACCCACCTGTGCCATGGATGGCCCTGGCCAGGGTCAGAATAAGGGCCCTGTTGATCTCCTCTGACTCACTCGCCAGCATTGACTTAGGTTCAACACGAGACAGCTGTGGTTGAACCTCCCAACTACCAAATCCCATGATCAACCGCAAAGCTGTGCTCTCAACACTGTAATCAAACATGTTTAAATGTAAAAAATACATTTTCCAATTATCAACAAAGTACTTTTGTGCAAAAAGACGTAAAAAATATTTATATGCAAAATTTAAAAATTAAAATACCAAATATTTTACTTGAAAATTCATGAAAATAATATTCTATATTGACACTTAGCAGCCATACTGTCATTATTTTATGCCACTCATTTATGCCACTCATTTGGGGCATAAATAACACAATGTTTTCCAGGTGTTGATATGCTATATTGAGACATTTCTACAAAATAATCACAAAATAGTCTTATTTATCAATTTTACACTGGAAAAATCATTGGACCAAAAAAACACCTTTTCCTGGTCAAAGTATTTTTCAATTATTTGAAGCTGGAATTGATAACTTAATTTACAGTTTAAAATGATGAGAAGTATATTTTTTTATTAACTGAACATCCGCCATAAACTATTTAACCCTTTAAGCCCTGACGATGCTTTTAAGCATCATTTTACATCCCTGAAAACAGGCTTAATTTGCATAAAACTAAGTGTTTTAAAACGGATATTTCCATGAAACTAGTTTACCAATACATGACAATTTTCTTTTTTTTTACCCACATCAAGTCATCTTCGTCCACTACAAGTCGAGAATTGCGACAGCAATTCGCTGCTTGTAGTGGATGGAGATGACAATGGTAAATTCAGGCTTGAAACGGTTAATCAAAATCAGTGGCCTCTATTTGTTTGAAAATTCTGTATATTTATTTTGTCAATTTATTTGACTGGGAAATACAGAATGCCCACTAGATCCCGCTATTATCACTCACCACAAATGTAGCTGGTTTTGGGTGGTCTGACCACCGAGTTGATGAAGTTGACTGAGCAGCTGTAGCCAGTAATGAGGCTGTATGTGATAGATACGGCAGCTAAACATCTCCAGCAGCGTGTGTACTGTACCCCAGGCGCTGTTCTGAATCGCCGACGGCAACACATTACCTGTCAACAGTATATTATACCTCAGTGAATTAGCTAAATTTAAGAGTTTTTTAATAAAAAAAAGCATAAAACATCAGATAAAACATCATACAATGGGATTGTTTGAATAAAATTTCAAAATGGGAAAACTGACAATAGTAGAATTGCAAAACATGCAAAATAACCCGTTCATGAAATATGCAGATCATTAAATTTACCCCAAGATGTCAGTTACTGTTTATTACTTATTTGCTGATGGAATTTCCAGTTTAATATGATGAAAAATATTTATATTTATTAAGAAACAATCCCAATGTCCCAAATTGAATTACCTGTATCAATTTAAAATGACATATTTGCTACTTGGTTGAAATTCGTTATATATGGACCCAACATGACAAGTGCTAAAACTATTATAAACTAACCCTCAAAGTGAAAAGTACATACTTAGGAATCCTTTCATGCCAAGTGATTCTATTTCCATGTAAACAAGTAGTCTGCTGTATGTCTCGACCAAAGCTGGTGCCAGCGCCAGCGCATTCGCCTTAGGTGCGGATTTTTGAACAACCAAGCTCACGATGCGATGAATCAAGCTACAACATAATTCAGTCATCACATTAGTAATGGTGAAAGAGTGTCAAATTTAAAATAATTTGAGAATTTTCTCTAAAAAATCAGCTAAAAAACATAAATTTCCAGAAAATTTAAATTACAAAGAATCACTTCACTTCTAATCAATTTATAAAATATAACAATTTGGGTATCGAATTTTCCACTATTAAATGAGAAAATAATAAGTTAACCCTTTAACCCTTTCACCACTGAAGCCCGTTTTTATGTGCTGAATGCTATTGCATTCATCACATAAAAACGGGCTTCAGTCTTTCACCACTGAAGCCCGTTTTTATGTGCTGAATGCTATGGCATTCATCACATAAAAACGGGCTTCAGTGGTGAAAGGGTTAAGCCCTCACGATGCATTAAGTGCATCATTTTACAACCCTTAAAACAGACTTAATTTTCCTACAACTAGGGGATCTAGAATGAATATTTCCATGAAAATGGTTCACCAATACATGGCAATTTTCATTACTTTCTCACCCACAGCAAATCATCTTCATCCACTACAAGTCGAGAATTGCGACAGCAATTCGCGGCTTGTAGTGGATGAAGATGAGTATGGTAAATTCATGCTTGAAAGGGTTAACTGTATTATTATCATATGTTTTCTCGAACCAAGTGTTTTACTTTCATTTAATAAATAAATTCTTAATAAACAAAACTAAATTTTAAGAATAATTCTAAGGGTTTTTCTAAGAATGTAATGCTTACCTCATTTTTGTGTGTACAGTGAGTGAGTCTAGGAAGCTGAGTGGCAGGGGTTGAGTGAGGCCGACAGCCTGCTGGTTACCAGGCAGAATTACCGTGCTCGTACTCACACTGATGTCATTGATTAGCTTGGTGATCGGAGGCAGGAAAAAGTCCTGATTTGTACTGACTGCAAAAATAAAAAATAAATTATATAAAAACATTATGTTAAATGCACACAAAAAAAAATTAATTAAAAATTATCTTAACCCTTTCAAGCCTGAATTTATCATGGTCATCTTCATCCACTACTAGCCGCGAATTGCTGTCGCAATTCTCGACTTGTAGTGGATGAAGATGATTTGATGTGGTTTAAAAATTAAAGAAAATCTACATGTATTGGCAAATCAGTTTCATGGAAATCTTTGTAGAAAAATTAAGTCTGTTTTCAGGGATGTAAAATGATGCCCTAATGCATCATGAGGACTTAAAGGGTTAAAGGTATAAAATACACAAAATTTTGTTGCAATATAAACATTATCTCAAATATAAGAAATGCACACATGGTGAACAAGTAGAAACCTACGTTCGGAAAATGCTGAAAAAATTAAGTCTGCCATTTCATAACTTTGTCCTGCATAAAATCAAATTGTAAATTCCAAGAGAAGACAAACATTGTTCTTAGAAAACTTGAGATTATTCTACAAATAATATCCACTCACAAGCATTACAGAGAAGAGCTATATTGTAATCTGCTAGCGAGAGGTTGGAGATGTTTCCCTGGGATGAAAACTGCTTCAGATAGCTGTAATAGGAATTATACAAGATATAAGCATTTAATACAGATGTGATTTTCAATCTAATACATGTTGGTATCAACTTATATTGTACATAGTGCACATTATGACAACAATATCATGCATTAGAAAAATAAATGCTGTCCATCGTTCGCTCGGGATGGAACAAGACGGCACATGTCCAAGAGATGAGGTTGGACAAGTGCTCTATTTTCCCATTGCACACTAAAGTCAACATATTTATTTTATTTTATTCGGAATTGTAATACTACTACATGTGCTGTGTTTTTAAAAGGCATTCCCAGCAAACACGAGTATTGATCCAATGTTGAAGTGATGGTGGTCCAACATGAAAACAACATTAGGTAATGTCACATGCTTGCTGGGTTTGATATGAACAAATACCCAGCTGCACGCCCAGCAATATATCATAATTATGTAAGGATGAAGCATTAGCAGACTAAACCTTTAAGGTGCTAATCACATCCACGGCTGTTTTCAGCCTTTCTCCTTGCTGTTTAACCCTTACGGCACGAGGACTGTCTTTGTACATCAGAATCTGACGTCTAAAGAGTAAAGATATTTCTAATGGCCGTAGGCGTAGAACCATCACATATTAGGTAATCAAATCAAGCAGAAAGAGCTAATTAAGGCATTTATGATGACTTCGAATTGAAAAAAAAAATTTGGTTTATACAAATATATTTCAGCCTTTTAATCACCAATTTATTCAATTTGAATTTTCACCCACTTGAAGTTGCGAGACACTTCAAGTGAGTGAAAATTATTCAGATTTGACAAAATGGAGGTCAACTATTTTCAAATCTTGCCGATTTGTGTCACGTTTTATTTTCAACTTGTTTAAAAGCTGATATACAATGTGCCAATAAAAAATGTCAAAAAACGAATATAATCGGTACCGGCGGCTTAAGGGTTAACCCTTACAGCGCCGGGACCGACTTTAGTTGTCAGAATCTGACCTCTGCAGACGTCAGATTCTGACATGTAAAGTCGATCTCTGCACTATAAGAGTGAAAATATTCATAATGGCCGTAGCCCCATAACATAGGTATTCAAATGAATCAGAAAAAACTGACTAAGACATTTATGAAGATTTTTTTGAAAAAAAAACCTTTGGTCTCCCAAAGTTTTCATTAAAAAAATAAGCACTTTAAGGGTTAAGGGTTAGCAGATAAGTTTGAAGGACATATGGGGTTATTGACATACTCTATGTGCCCTGTCAGAGCATGAGGTATCGGGCGGTGAAGACGGGCTTGACTGCTGATAGCCTTTTTGTTCAGGTGAATCCAGATACAGGTGGCGGCCATGCGTATCGTGGCCGACGGCTGTGTACAGTCTGGCACGGGAAGCTGTGTCTGCTCCGGGTATAATACGTCATAAAGCTTCATGGCCGGCAAGAAATCATCCAACTGAAATATATACAAATATATCATCATGACAAAGGTCATCGACCTAAAAAAAAAACATTGCAGTGTCCACCTCTGAATTGCTTGATACTAGTTATTATTCAGTCAATGTGCAACTGCAAAAGCTTATATCAATAATTTAGCTAACTGAATCCAACACTAAGACAATCAAAGGTGTGTCAGGCAGATAGATGGAAAGCAAGCAGCATTCTTTTGTTGGGCGGATGGGGTATAACCTGATAAATACAGAAGATAAAGTAGAAATTCGCCAAAGTGCCATATTTCTGTCCCTGAGGATGGCTACACATCGTTATTTCACATTGTAAAAACATACACACTATTACTGCTAAGTACATCATTTCTAATCCATTTTATAAGCACATTACCAGTAAACCTATGTTTGAGTTTATAAACATCAAGAGTTGCACATTTTTGGACTGAAATTAAAATAATATTAGTAAATTACCCACTTCAAAGTACCGCGACGCACAACACCATTTACATAACTAGACTTACTTTTGCTGAGGCAAAAGTGATAAAGTTTGGACCTGCGTTTTTTCCTAGTGCACCTCAGTTTCGGTTGCACTTATGAGATTTTTAACCTGACATTTACTTGGTCGATTTTTTACAAGCTTTTCAACGAGCCCACCCAGACAGTCCTGCGACGCTTGGTTCGAGCCCTGCGGCGTCACCAATTTAATTCGTAAATATCAAGGGGCCGATAACTCGGTGACTTTTATAGATACGGCGTTTTACTTGCAACAATTCATCTTCTACTTTTTCACGAGCTCTTCAACGAGCCCACCCAGTAAGCCCTATGTCGCTCCGTTAAAAAGTTATGATTTTTTACGCGATTTAATCTATTTAATTTTCTAGCGGTTAAACGGTGGCAGATAGACAGACAACTGGGGATACATCCCATAAGGTGCGCCTTGCCAAGACGTATTATTAGGAAAAAACAGATTGAAAAAAGCTTGAAAACTGAGGGAGAACAAGGTGTTTTGAACTCTTAGTCCTAGACCCAAAATACTCTAGTGAGTGGTTGAGTACCACTGATCGCATGATTAACGTCCCTTTGTCTCTCAAACAGTGAGCAATTAGCGGGTAAATAGCTTATTAATCATCAAATTCGATCATTCTAAGCTGGACAGACAAACACGGAATTCAGAATATTGGAATATGACGAGTATCTGAGGTGTGTGCTTTGTTTTGTGAGAGTTTGAGAACAGTAAGACTGTTAATTAAAGTTATAGAAGGTGGAAGTGTGAAGGAGAATTTTGATGCAGCAACTGCGATTAAGTGGCCAGGAATTTTTTGTTCTTCATATCAAGACAGATATATCTGATCACCAGACATCCTAGTTGAGTTGAGTTGATTGATTGACTTGACTTGACAATTTAAGCCTGGCTACACTGGGCAAATGGGGTTCGAACCCTTGCTTGGCAGGCAGGCACTGTCCACTGCTGTGGACTGGCTGGCAACGTTGGCTGAATGCTGGGCCAATGCGGTCAGAGTATTTCTTTTTGAAATGCTCATGACTGGTGGCTGGCAATGTTTTGCTGGCTGAGCAGTGTTTTTTAAATGATGGGCCCACATTTTGAAAGCCGCGCCAACGTTGGCGCAACGTCGGCTCAATGCGGTCTGCTGGTCAACTGCTCTCACCAATATGTGGGTTCATTGGGATCCAAGGGACATGTAATTCGGGTCATTTTGACGGCTTTGAAAGCAAAAATAGATGTATTTTTTTAGATCTGAAGGTCCAGAAGGTGCCCATTCTAAATGAATGGAAAATACCTCATTTACCCCCCCGTGTGCTCGCACGCAATTGACACAAAAAGTATAAATAATTTCTATATAGATAAAATTATGGAATCGGAGAGCTTAAATTGGCGAATCCGTAGCAAAAAGCGGAACGCCGAAACCTCAAATAATAAAGACACTATGAGCGCTGCAATAACGCATTAAAACAGCATTTCAGCGTAATGTATTTCAATGCGAATTTCCGCGAAACGCGGAAGCGAATAACTTTTGAACCGTACAATATTGACCAGTACCGCGACCCACCATGTTCAAGGTCAAGTCAAGGAGAGCATGCACGAAAAAAGGGATTTTAAAAAATTTGAAAACTCGTGGAGCTTTGGCACTTACAAGGTGCGAACTTTGACCCGCGCTTACGGCCATGTTATTGGTTGGATCCTCTAAAAAAGTTATAGCCAAATGCCCACCCGCCAGACGATGAAAGTGTCCAAATATGAAGTTGATCGGTGTGGAACTGTGGGAGAAATAGGCCCGCGAACCGTTTGACGTCCTGTTTTTTGGTGGGTGTGTAATATT
Source organism: Flabesymbios commensalis (assembly GCA_964017125.1). Classification (NCBI taxonomy): domain Eukaryota; kingdom Metazoa; phylum Annelida; class Polychaeta; order Terebellida; family Flabelligeridae; genus Flabesymbios; species Flabesymbios commensalis. Next base: position 11,162,019 of record OZ024902.1, read on the forward strand.
AATACTAGACTTACTTTTGCTGAGGCAAAAGTGATAAAGTTTGGACCTGCGTTTTTTCCTAGTGCACCTCAGATTCGGTTGCACTTATGAGATTTTTAACCTGACATTTACTTGGTCGATTTTTTACAAGCTTTTCAACGAGCCCACCCAGACAGTCCTGCGACGCTTGGTTCGAGCCCTGCGGCGTCACCAATTTAATTCGTAAATATCAAGGGGCCGATAACTCGGTGACTTTTATAGATACGGCGTTTTACTTGCAACAATTCATCTTCTACTTTTTCACGAGCTCTTCAACGAGCCCACCCAGTAAGCCCTATGTCGCTCCGTTAAAAAGTTATGATTTTTTACGCGATTTAATCTATTTAATTTTCTAGCGGTTAAACGGTGGCAGATAGACAGACAACTGGGGATACATCCCATAAGGTGCGCCTTGCCAAGACGTATTATTAGGAAAAAACAGATTGAAAAAAGCTTGAAAACTGAGGGAGAACAAGGTGTTTTGAACTCTTAGTCCTAGACCCAAAATACTCTAGTGAGTGGTTGAGTACCACTGATCGCATGATTAACGTCCCTTTGTCTCTCAAACAGTGAGCAATTAGCGGGTAAATAGCTTATTAATCATCAAATTCGACCATTCTAAGTTGGACAGACAAACACGGCATGCAGAATATTGGAATATGACGAGTATCTGAGGTGTGTGCTTTGTTTTGTGAGAGTTTGAGAACAGTAAGACTGTTAATTAAAATTAAAGAAGGTGGAAGTGTGAAGGAGAATTTTGATGCAGCAACTGCGATTAAGTGGCCAGGAAATTTTTGTTCTTCATATCAAGACAGATATATCTGATCACCAGACATCCTAGTTGAGTTGAGTTGAGTTGATTGACTTGACTTGACAATTTAAGCCTGGCCACACTGGGCAAATGGGGTTCGAGCCCTTGCTTGGCAGGCACTGTGGACTGGCAACGTTGGCTGAATGCTGGGCCAATGCGGTCAGAGTATTTCTTTTTGAAATGCTCATGACTGGTGGCTGGCACTTGGCAAGTAATGTTTTGCTGGCTGAGCAGTGTTTTTTAAATGATGGGCCCACATTTCTAAAGCCGCGCCAACGCTGGCGCAACGTCGGCTCAATGCGGTCTGCTGGTCAACTGCTCTCACCAATATGTGGGTTCATTGGGATCCAAGGGACATGTAATTCGGGTCATTTTGACGGCTTTGAAAGCAAAAATAGATGTATTTTTTTAGATCTGAAGGTCCAGAAGGTGCCCATTCTAAATGAATGGAAAATACCTCATTTACCCCCCGTGTGCTCGCACGCAATTGACACAAAAAGTATAAATAATTTCTATATAGATAAAATTATGGAATTGGAGAGCTTAAATTGGCGAATCCGTAGCAAAAATCGGAACGCCGAAATCTCAAATAATAAAGACACTATGAGCGCTGCAATAACGCATTAAAACAGCATTTTAGCGTAATGTATTTCAATGCGAATTTCCGCGAAACGCGGAAGCGAATAACTTTTGAACCGTACAATATTGACCAGTACCGCGACCCACCATGTTCAAGGTCAAGTCAAGGAGAGCATGCACGAAAAAAGGGATTTTAAAAATTTTGAAAATTCGTGGAGCTTTGGCACTTACAAGGTGCAAACTTTGACCCGCGCTTACGGCCATGTTATTGGTTGGATCCCCTAAAAAAGTTATAGCCAAATGCCCACCCGCCAGACGATGAAAGTGTCCAAATATGAAGTTGATCGGTGTGGAACTGTGGGAGAAATAGGCTCGCGAACGGTTTGATGTCCTGTTTTTTGGTGGGTGTGTAATATTAATACTAGACTTACTTTTGCTGAGGCAAAAGTGATAAAGTTTGGACCTGCGTTTTTTCCTAGTGCACCTCAGTTTCGGTTGCACTTATGAGATTTTTAACCTGACATTTACTTGGTCAATTTTTCACAAGCTTTTCAACGAGCCCACCCAGACAGTCCTGCGACGCTTGGTTCGAGCCCTGCGGCGTCACCAATTTAATTCGTAAATATCAAGGGGCCGATAACTCGGTGACTTTTATAGATACGGCGTTTTACTTGCAACAATTCATCTTCTACTTTTTCACGAGCTCTTCAACGAGCCCACCCAGAAAGCCCTATGTCGCTCCGTTAAAAAGTTATGATTTTTTACGCGATTTAATCTATTTAATCTTCTAGCGGTTAAACGGTGGCAGATAGACAGACAACTGGGGATACATCCCATAAGGTGCGCCTTGCCAAGACGTATTATTAGGAAAAAACAGATTGAAAAAAGCTTGAAAACTGAGGGAGAACAAGGTGTTTTGAACTCTTAGTCCTAGACCCAAAATACCCTATGGAGTGGTTGAGTACTACTAATCGCATGATTAACGTCCCTTTGTCTCTCAAACAGTGAGCAATTAGTGGGTGATTAGCTTATTAATCATCAAATTCGACCATTCTAAGTTGGACAGACAAACACGGCATGCAGAATATTGGAATATGACGAGTATCTGAGGTGTGTGCTTTGTTTTGTGAGAGTTTGAGAACAGTAAGACTGTTAATTAAAATTAAAGAAGGTGGAAGTGTGAAGGAGAATTTTGATGCAGCAACTGCGATTAAGTGGCCAGGAAATTTGTATTCTTCATATCAAGACAGATATATCTGATCACCAGACATCCTAGTTGAGTTGAGTTGATTGACTTGACAATTTAAGCCTGGCTGCGCTGGGCAAATGGGGTTCGAACCCTTGCTTGGCAGGCACTGTCCACTGCTGTGGAGTGGCTGGCAACGTTGGCTGAATGCTGGGCCAATGCGGTCAGAGTATTTCTTTTTGAAATGCTCATGACTGGTGGCTGGCAATGTTTTTTAAATGATGGGCCCACATTTTGAAAGCCGCGCCAACGTTGGCGCAACGTCGGCTCAATGCGGTCTGCTGGTCAACTGCTCTCACCAATATGTGGGTTCATTGGGATCCAAGGGACATGTAATTCGGGTCATTTTGACGGCTTTGAAAGCAAAAATAGATGTATTTTTTTAGATCTGAAGGTCCAGAAGGTGCCCATTCTAAATGAATGGAAAATACCTCATTTACCCCCCGTGTGCTCGCACGCAATTGACACAAAAAGTATAAATAATTTCTATATAGATAAAATTATGGAATTGGAGAGCTTAAATTGGCGAATCCGTAGCAAAAAGCGGAACGCCGAAACCTCAAATAATAAAGACACTATGAGCGCTGCAATAACGCATTAAAACAGCATTTCAGCGTAATGTATTTCAATGCGAATTTCCGCGAAACGCGGAAGCGAATAACTTTTGAACCGTACAATATTGACCAGTACCGCGACCCACCATGTTCAAGGTCAAGTCAAGGAGAGCATGCACGAAAAAAGGGATTTTAAAAAATTTGAAAACTCGTGGAGCTTTGGCACTTACAAGGTGCGAACTTTGACCCGCGCTTACGGCCATGTTATTGGTTGGATCCTCTAAAAAAGTTATAGCCAAATGCCCACCCGCCAGACGATGAAAGTGTCCAAATATGAAGTTGATCGGTGTGGAACTGTGGGAGAAATAGGCCCGTGAACCGTTTGACGTCCTGTTTTTTGGTGGGTGTGTAATATTAATACTAGAAATGACTTTTACTTTTCAAGTAACAGTAAAGTTTGGACTTTGACTTTTTTGACTTTTTGCGCCTTTTTAATTTTTTTTACTTTTTTAAAAAATTTTAACATTTTTGACATTTTTTGACTTTTTGACTTTTTGTTACTTTTTTACTTTTTTTTTTACTTTTTTTTACTTTTTTTTACTTTTTTTTCTTTTTAGACTTTTGTGACTTTTTTTGTTTTTTTTGACTTTTTTTGACTTTTTTTGACTTACGTGACGTTTTTGAGTTTTTTTGACTTTTTTGACTTTTTGTGACTTTTGTGACTTTTTTTGACTTTTTGTGACTTTTTGTGATTTATGACTTTTTTTTGACTTTTTTTACTTTTTTAAGATTTTTGACTTTTTTGACTTTTTTGCCTTTCTGTGACTTTTTTTACTTTTCTTGACTTTTTTGACTTTTTTAAGATTTTTGACCTTTTTTGACTTTTTTGACTTTTTTTGACTTTTTTGACTTTTTTTTAATTTTTTTTTTATTTTTGACTTTTTTGATTTTTTGACTTTTTGCCTACGCTCTTCCTCCTTTCTCTCCTCCACTGTCATATCATTCATCTCACTAACCTCAGGAGGTTCTCCTTGTCCAGTTTAGCCTGTATGTGCACACAGTTGGCTTAAAACTGCATTGATTCATTCCCCCTGTAATTACAACTGTTATTTTAATAGTTAGCATTTAAAATGTTATTATTAAATGGTAATGTGATGAGAGGGTTAAGTCGCCAATACAATGACCCATTGTGAGAGGCGGCCGGCCAATACAAAGAGCCATTGTGATGACCGACTCTCCCATAGAATTCATCAATAGGGGACCAACCGCCCTGTAAATCACTCTACCAACATTAGTACACATATTGGATTTACAAAATCCAGAATAATTCTGGATCCACTGGCGGGATCACTGAAAAAAGATATAGCCTGGTACCTGAATATCTAAGGATCATTGTGCCAAAGTTTGACGTCGATTACTCGTAAACTGAGTGAGAAATAGCCTTTGCAAAAATCGTCAATGGTAATCCATACAGTGGATCGACGCAATCGGGATCAGGATCCAGATCCACTGGCGGGACAAATGAAAAAAAAGGCTAGTCTGGAAGATGTATACCTAAGGACCATTGTGCCGAAGTTTGAAGTAGATTACTTGTAAACTGTCTCTGTAATCGCGGACTAAGAAAGATAATAATAATAATAATAAGATGAAGAAAGTTGCTTTGCGACACCAACATGCTTGGACCATAAGGTCCAAACATAATTATGTAGAAATTGAATCAAAACATATGCCAATCTAGACAATTTAAAGCTCATTTCTTCTTCAAATTTTCATATTTAAAGAACATATATAAAAAAAGCTATAGATGAGATTAGCTCTTTGACAGTTAACTATAATCTGTATGGGTAACCATTAAACCGCCAACCACAACTAAATTCATCTTTAATCTCTTTTATTAGCCAAATAAATTGTTATTGTGGAAAAAATGTGTCTTTGAACATCAAGATTTGCAAATGTTTGGTCTTCAATTAAACAAATATAATTAATTTTCAACCACTTGAAGTTGTGGGTCGCGGTAGTGAGACACAACTTGAAGTGGATGAAAATTTAAATTGTTTAATGTGGCACTTCAAGGGTTAACACGTCTAGGCTTAGTAGGCCTACTCTTGACTCACAGGTGTTTTGCTGATGCTTCCAGAGATGAACTGCAGTAAAACCCACATCAGATGATCTCGTCCTTTAATTAAATTCTTCCCTTTCAGCTGAAACAGAAATACATGTATACCATCAAACACCTTAGCAGAAATATGCTAAAACAGCTCTAATCAACAAAATTATTCCAATATTTATCATGACTTTTCCATGTTTTCGATGGTTGCTGTTTATAATTACAGATAAAATTTTATTTTAAATTAAATAATAACAAAACTAAACAGAGATATTTTAAACACATGAATTGATTATTGACAGGGTTTCCGCAGCTTTTGGATAAGTAAATTTAAGACCTTTTTAAGACTTTTTAAGACCAACTAATTAACAAATTCAAGACATATTCGGGGATTGAAATTTGTTTCTAATACAATGTAATCCAATCGAATGTGTTAACATTGGGCCATAATCACTGATGCTGTGCCACCAGTGCCGTGTCAACACCATGTGTTACCTGGGATAAGTGTGGTATGCATGAATGAAGTGTGTATACATTATCTGCCAGGAAATACTAGTTAGCAGATACTTATTGATGTCAGGCTTTTAACAACCACACACATTTCAACAGAAAAGTTGGCTGCCCAATAAATTAAACCTTTTTAAGACCTCGTCTGACAAAACCTTGGTTTTCAAGATAAATTTTACCAAACCAATATAAGACTTTTTAAGCCTTTTTAGATTGGGTGGCAACCGTGATTGATTAATTTCCAATGGTGTAGCTGGTACAACACATTGAGAATCTAATAAAGTAAACAAAGGATAAAAATATGATTATTGTATCCAAGATCTTTCCTTGACTGACTAATTTGGTAGAATGCCTATTATATTGATAGCATGACAATTTTAATACTATTTAACATAATTTGATAAATTTAATTATGCTTTAATTTGATCAATTTTACCATAGATTTACTTTATGTAAAACATTTTGAAGAATATTTTATTATTCTGACAACTAGCCGCAAGTTAAAATATTGCCCACCTTCTCATACATACTGGTGACCAGGTGTGGAAAACTAGCGAATTGAAAGAGAACAAAGTATATGAGTTGACTGGACAAATGTTGCCACAGAGCCTGTATTCGGCTCTTAGCACTGCCAGAACCACCACCAGGGGTGCTACTGGTATCCTCCTTCTCTGAACGCTCCATTGCCGAGATCACCAGAGCTACCAGCTGCTCTTCTAAAGCAAAGTATCTCTGCTTAGGCTGAAAAACAATAATCAGGGTTAAAGGGGAAACTAGAACAAAAAGTTATATACATCTAAGGTGATATGTGCGAAAAATAACTTTCACAAAATATGATATTACATGTACACCTTATATTTTCCAATGAAACACTTTTTTTTAGTGTGGAATTAGTCATAAAACACAATCACAATAATCATTTTAGTGGGTCTCTATACATATTACATTTGAGTGTACCCCAATTAAAACCAAACACACAAAAAAATTACCAATTACTGGGTAAATTACAAATTACCAGGTAATAAGCACTTAAGGGGCTAAAAATTAGTCAGAGAAAATGTGTAAAAGTAACTTGAAGTGTACCAGTGTTGAGATTATGGCGATGGTTAAGCTTAACCCTTTAAGCCCTCACGATGCATTAAAGCATCATTCTACATCCCTGAAAACAGACTTAATTTTCCTACAACTAGTTTAGAATGAAAATTTAAACCACATCAAATCATTTTCATCCACTACAAGGCGAGAATTGCAACAGCAATTTGCGGCTTGTAGTGGATGAAAATGACAATGGTAAATTCAAGCTTGAAAGGGTTCACAAGTGTTGGCTCAATGTTGTTCACATCTGTGAAGCTGGCCCGACATTGAGCCAGCATTGGCTGAAACAAAGCTTGGCTAAAATTTTCGCCCAAAACTTCAGGTGAGAATCAGATTATTTTGAAGGACAACCAGAAAGACTGAAAGCGGCTATAGACACAACTTGTCCTTTACCTATGGTATGGGTCTACGACCAATAGAAATATTTTTACTCTTACAGTGCGTGAATCGAGTTTAGGGGTCAGAATCTGACGTCTACAGACGTCAGAAAGTCGATCCCCGCGCTGTAAGGGTTAACCACCAGTGCCGCATATATTCGGGTTTCATTTTTTATTAGCACATTACGTACCACCTTTTAAACACGTTAAAGATAAAATGTGACATCAAACAGCAATATTTGAAAACATTTGACCTAAATTTTGTCAAATCTGAATAATTTTCACTCACTTGAAGTAGTGGATCGCATCAGCGAGACAAAACTTCAAGTGGGCGAAAATTCAGATTGAATAATTTGACGGTTAAAAGGTTAAGAGTTATAATATGTCCTGGGTTTAGTTCAGTGTTTTGACCAGGTGAACTAAACCTTTCAGGGCTAGCAGTGTTCAATTTGTTTTGAAAATTAAAAAAATGCGCAGCGATTTGCAACCAAGCTCCACATTGCACAGATTTTTCCTAAAATGAAAGATTAATTATTTTGCTTATTAATTTCAAGTGTGATTAGCAATTGGCCAAAATTGTGTAACTTTTCGTTAAGCGATACTGAGCATATGAACATATGAATATGAAGTCTGTAGACGTCAGATTCTGACATCTAAAGCTGGTCCCCACACTAAGGGAATTAAATTGATAGTAGACACAAAACAAAGGTATTCAAATAAAGCGAAAAGAGCTAACTAAGACATTTATGATGATTTCAAATTGAAAATAACTCTTTGGTCTCCATGGTTTATATAAAAACTATTTCAGCGCTTTAATGATTAAAAGATGTCACAGGTTCAGTTTAGCAGCCCACACCCTTGGGCTGGTAACTAAACCAGTACCATAACCTCCACACTGACACTCACTCCCTATATAGACTTTTCTCCATATAAAACTCATATTATTCTGTCAGATATTTTGTCATCATAAGATTACCTGTTTGCTCAATCCGAGCATTGTACAGACCATGTCTCTAGAGTAAGGCTGTTCCAGCACATAATGTAATAAATGAGTCTGTGGCTCAATTACTGACTGATAAAATAAAAGACAAAATGAGAGTCAAAGATGTTAATAATAAATTCACACAATTTTCACAATTATGGCACACACCAAGGTTTGAAATGTTAAGCAAAAAAATTAATCATTAGACATTTTGAATATTATATGGGTTTGAAAAAATTAAAACATGAAAATTTTGTGTAAACTTGCTGCTTGGACAGATGAAGATTAGAAACTTTTTTATTAAGGTTTTCTAGGTTGCAATTACGGTTCACATTTATTTTTATTAATTAAAAAAGATGTCTCAGCAAAGATAAATAACATTTTACATCAAATGATTTATATTTCCAGGGAAACATTTACCAGATGTTACACATCCAGATAAATTGGTTATATTTACATTGGTTACATTTCAAGCTGTAGCTTGATATATTACACATATTTTGGAATCAACTATCAGATCTTTGCCACTTGCTCGGCTGATTAAAAGTACTGTAACTCCCTCACTATGAAGGGGCTAAATGTGTCATAATTGTGGACAAACCACTTTACCTTGTCATAAGGTAAAGGCCCAGACAGAGGGAATTTGAGTGAGTAGTTATGAAGTTTCCAGACATTGGTGCTAGAGCTCGTATTACTGGAGTGTCCGACAACAGGCAGCATTTGACACTTCCCTGCAACAAAAATAGAACATAAGTCGCATTTGTCACTAAATTTTAAAGAAAAATCTATTAAATTAATGCATAGTTTCTTAACAAATTACTTGTGGTCACTTGTGATAGGAATTGAGTGGTAAATTCGAAATCATAAACAACCAATGATCAGAGTTGAGCGTTGAGTGAGGTTTTCATGAGTGAGGTACACATATGCATAAAAAATAAAAACAACAAAATTTGTGTTATCAATGCCCGCCACAGCTACATTACAGTTAACAATATGGTGACTAACACTAACAGCAATACAAGCCATGCCCAGTCAGCAAATATTTTGATGAATTGTAAATCAGACCACGATTCAATTTTTCAGCGATAATAGATTAATAACCTTTATAATCCATTATCCACATTGATGTAAAAAAAATCAATTATAATTGATCATCAGACACATCACTAAACACAAGCATAAAATCAGTTGAGTTCAGGTCTGGCTTAACATAGGTATTCAAATGAATCAGAAAGAGTTAACTAAGACATTTAAGATGATTTCAAATTGAAAAAACTCTTTGGTCTCGACAGTTTATACAAAAATAATTCAGCGTTGTAAGGGTTTAAAACAGCAAATGGCTCAAGATCTCGTGTTTACTAGAAAAAATCAATCTGTAGTCAATACTGTTTTACCTGCCGCTGTCACCAGTTGTGCCGCAGGTCGGAAGGATTGCACATAGTCAGCGAGTAACTGGCCGAGCTTCTGAAAAATGAAGTGAAAAGATGGTGACCCATTGCTTGCTTAAGGTTAGGCCAGCTTTGTAGATTGCGGCCCAGCATTAGGCCAACATTTAAACAGAGATATAAATTGGCATAGATAAATATACATTTTGGAAATACATTATTTATTCAACTGTAACAATATCTGTTGTATAAAATAGACAAAAAAAGTTTTGTTGATTCTGACAAAAATATTATTGGGTACATAAACAGGGAAAACAATGACAGATTATAATTGACAACAGTGAAAGTAATTTAGTATTTAATAAAATTGTTATAAATACTATATATTGATTGCTGCAGAAAGCTAACATTTATTTTATTTAAATTGGTACTGTAAAAGAAAAATTTGAAATCTATCGCTGTACAATGATTTGTGCTGATATTTATGCATTCTTACTACTGTCATTGTTATGAGGTTCCATTGTACCTTGCTAATCATCCCAAGTAGATAATAAGAATCTACCTTACAGATTTAGACTAAGTTTCATGTCTCACTCAACCAGTGTGGCCGCTGAGATTTAGTCTCACTCATAATTTTCATGTTTTACTCACCCAGTGTGGCCACTGAGATTTCTCACCAAACATTCTTGTGATTTCATTAACAGCAAAATATCCAGGCAGCAGACAATTTTCTCGATCCAAAATATATCTGATCACCTGTTAATTGAATTTATAGTTAAACATGAGATGACTTACTACATTAATTTTAAACTGATTTATTTAATAATATTTTCTTTTGCTGTTAACTATGTGTTATTACCGCTATTCCAACCTTACAGTGAATGAAAAATTCTAGCGATGTCATACCCAAAGCTGAGCTAGGCTGATAAAAAAAGTACTATCGATGGTAATGTCTGGATCTTATTTTATTAGGTTCATTATTAATTTTCACTGCGTTCATTACAACTATATGTTTACCTCATAAATGGCATCCAGCACCTGTATAATGTGAACGTTTCCACTAGATGGTAACTCCTGAGTTTTCTCCAACATCAACTTCAGAAAATCTCGACTTCCCTGCAAAACAGTTGACATTTCAGAAAATTAGCAAAAGCTAGTAGCACATTTTCACTTTCACTTCATATATTACGATGAATAAAATATTTTTCTGTATGAACATCATGATTTTTAAGTTGGCAATCTTGCTATTTGAACATATAATTTCTCTCATACAAGATTATTTGATTGTAAATGAAAGAGACAAAGGCACAATTGCATGAACCACTTGACATATTTTGAATAGGATAATTTATGCATAATTATTTTGAATACAAAACAGCAGAAAGCATTTCGGTAAGACTGTTCTCAGGTTTGAACTGCTATTATCAGTTGACAAAAGCAGAAAAATCTTAATGAAAATAAGCAGTATATCAACCCAAAAAATACTTATTTGAATATAATATAGTTACTGCCTGCTACAGCTTGCCACACTAGCCATACATGATCAACAATGTTAAATTCTCCACATCCTAAGAACTACCATACCTTGTAATCTACACCTTTAATAATGCTTTTCACCAGGATGAAGGTTTGGCACCATTTATCAGCAGCAGTGTATGTGAGTCGCTCACAGCCCAGTAATGCATCACATACCATTCTAAAAATAAAATAAGATAACAATGTGTAAAGATTTCACTACTTAACCCTTAGAACACTGGTGTCGACTACAGTAGACATACAATGTTTTTATTAGCACTTGTATAACCAGTTGTTAAAAGTAAAATATGCCTTCAATCTCGAAACACTGCTATATGTTGGGACTTGAATTTCACAAATAACACAAATTTTCTATCACTTGAAGTTGTGGATCGCGGTAGCGAGACACAACTTAAAGTGACTGAAAATTTTAATTTTATAGCTCAGTGGTCTAAGGGTTAAGGGAATTATTTTTAAGGTACGTAATTGCTACTATTATTATGCATCATATTACAATCAAGATAGGCAGGGATGTGTCTCCAGTAGATGGCTGGCCCAGCATTCTGACACACTGCCCATAACAACAGTTACCCTTCTGAGCGCTAAGGGGTTTTGCCAAGTGTTTTTTGTGTTGTTTTCATGTTTCAAAATGTTTCACAAAAAAAATCAAGAATTGGATAGGGGGTGGATGGGTGTTTTCTGACCAATTCGAGTTTTTCTCAGATTTTTGGATTTTTTTTACCTTGACAAGACCCCTAAGCATGCATCTAATAATAATCATTTCCAATCTGCTGTATTTGCCCATCAAATCACTGATATTGGGAATGAAATGTGTGTTTAGACATCAAAATTTTCAATTATTTTGTTTCAAATTAAACAAACATGAGTAATTTTCACCCACTTGATATTGCGGGTCGCGAGACACAACTTAAATACGTATGAAAAATAAAATTAGGTAGAGAACCCATCTAAAAAATCATAATTTGATAAAAAAAATCATTTGGTATTACCATTTCTTTTAAAGTGATAGCATTATTTCCATATGTTTCAATGCACCTCCTTACAGGCCTCCTATTTGAATTGCTGGAGACTTTGTTGATATAATTATATTAGAGATGATTTAAGCAATCTGCTTCAATGTGAAGGAATAGCAGACTTTGGTGTTCTATTACTTCACACACTGAATCAAATTTGTTTTTATCATAAACTATTTTTGATACTGATTAAAAATCATAGACTAATTTCGCCAAGCGTAGCAGTGTAACTGGATGTTAGTTCATTAGATCAAGGTTGTAAAAATCAAATATGAAATGTGAAATACTTGGCTGGCAGGACATTCATTGTGACCAAACCCTCGAGGACTTCCAGAAGAAGTGTCACACGTCGAGAGTTTGTCTGTGCATGGATGCAGTTCACATAGTACTTTAATCCAGCCTCATGTGACTCCTATCAAATAAAATATAAATGCCATTGTTTAATAGCTTTCTCACTAAATGTGCAATTACATGAAGTATTTTTCATTCATTCAATATTAAAATTCTTAATGGAGTTTAAATATTTCATTACCTGACGTATTGTATCAACATGATCAATTCCAAATGCTTATTATTTAGATAATAAGTTCATTGATAATGATGATTCTATTATATTGTAAATATCATACATTACAACCAAAGAAATATGTTGAATGAGACAGATTCAATCAATGATTCAATTTAAAAGATGTGAAAATCACTCTCACGTTCTGTGACTCAATTTCTATATCAATAAAATTGTGATATTTTTTTTTTTACAACATTCTCTGCTGGCAATAAATAACCAGTAATGAAGTTAGGATGTACAAGTACCTTGGGCAGTGTTTCCCAGCATTTTTTGGCGAGATCAAGAGTTGATTCTTTTCTCATACGTTTTCCAGCCCCCGTCTGCACAATATATCCAGAAAACGCCTCCTCTATCGATCCAGATCTCTGTGACAGATAAACAATCAGATGAACAATCAGATAAACAATAAAGTAAACAATCAGATAACGAATTATATAAACAACTTTAACTGAGAAAATTTATTTAAAAGGTGCCCATATTTCAGGAGAAATGTATATTTACAATAAATAAAAGAACTTAAATCGACTATAGATTATCAAAAGTTGATCTACTGAAATAGTAAATGTTTACAGAAGAGCTAACTAAGACATTTATGATGTTTTTAAATTGCAAAAACCCATTTGGTCTCTTGATTTATATAAAAATATTTTGACAGAACTTAAAAGCGACACAATCAGGCCAAAATCAACATTTTTATTTTGACTTTGATATGTCCATAATATGTCATCATGTCCATAGACTAGAATCGCGTAAGTTTTTTTAATTCTCTGCTGTGCATTTTCTGTTTGGAATATTTAATTATTTAATGATCTTTCACCAGCGATTGATTTTCTATGGAGCAGCCTCAAAAGAATTAAACGAGAAATAAGATAAACTGGGCTTTCGGCACACTTGTTACTTTGCCACAATAACCCAAAATTAAAAAGACATTACACAATTCTAGTCTATGGATATGTTGAAATACTATTGACATATCAAGAAGCGAAAAATAAAATTTGGCTTTGGATGTTTTTTTGACCTGATTGTATCGCTTTAACATTAGTTATGTCCAAAATTGGTGCAGCTGTGTCTGTACAATGTCAGGCATTTTTGATGAAAAATGACTTTTGAATTCAGAGTGATATGGCTATGTTTTTCTTGTGAAAAAACATGTAAAACCATATATATTTAGTTTCAGTGGGTCCTGGGCTACAAAGTGGTTGCTATGACAACTCCCACTGGTGAGCGAAAAATCCAAGATGGCCACCCAAAATGGCCACCAATCACCAGTCATGTCACTTAAAACAGGTTTGAGTCCACATAAATGGTTGTAAATAAAAGCATTGTGTGGTACTTGACATCAGGGAATTATCACTGTTATAAAATGAGTACCTTAAAAAAAATTTGGGGTAAAAAAAATCAATTTGAAGGATTTTAGAGCAATTAGCGTTCAGAACGGGAGTCCGAATGTAGCGAGCTCATACGTTATTTCTCATGAAAAATCCACGATCTAACATAAATACCTGTTATTGTGATTAGCCAAAAACTTTTTAAAACTATATAAAAATGTAAATTGTATTTCAGTTTGTCGTTTGCTATACAATGGTTGCTATGGCAATGCCACATTTTAAGCAAAAAATCAAAGATGGCCGAGAGATGACAGAGTGTTGAAAAATGTCATAATATAAGCATCTCTGAGGAAGAAGACCCTAGATTAAGTGTTTTCATACTTTGTTGTGTCAGGAAAATATCGATTTAGAGTATAGTCATGATACTGATAGTGCAGCAATGCCATGTCTAATTGATCAGCCGTAAAATGTTTACTTGTTATTGTTATATTATAGGCCTGTATAGTCCAAGACGTGAACAGCCACACAAAATTACAAAAAAACGTCAGGGTTGTGGCTTCAGTTACAGTTTGGATCAGGGAACAACTGAAGATATGCCCATTCATATAAAGCCGTTAGCCAAGCCGCCGAATGCGAGCTGATTTCCGCCGATTTCCACTCGGGTTTTTCCCTAATTCCAAAATGGCGGCACCCGCAATTTGAGCATTTTCAATATTTGTTGGCAATTCATTGCGCGATTATTGAACAAATAGTAACAGCTATAGTAAATGAAAATGAAAAAATGATTCAGCATATTTGTATTTCTAAAGTGACACATTTATAAAAACATTCAATAATTAGAACTTGATCAAAGTCAATGTCAAACATTAAAGGGAAACACAAATTATCAATTTGTTGACATCCTGAGCGGAAGCGATGACGAACTAGATCAGATTGTAAGACGATCTCTGATTGGTCCGTGAGGGCATCTCCCAGCCAATTAGAATATCCGCTACATAATGACACACGTTATGCATTCACAGTCTTTACATGACGGCAGATGCGGGAAAAACGGCCACAAAACAACTTTATTTAAATAAAGCCGATAAAATCGGCTTTGACACTTCTAGGGTCAAGGATTAATCTGTATACCCATAGATCTGTTTTGAGCAAGTTTGAATGGAAAAAAAACAAATAATCAAATAGGTCTAGTTCAATTCGGAAAAACTCCAGATACAAAACCATTCTGTTAATGCTAATGGGGTAGGCCTAAGCCCTCAACGCGTCAGGGAAAATTTTATGGTAGGTTTATCACAAAAAGTCATTTTTATGTTTTTTTTATATTTTTTAGGATTTATGTGAATTTGTGGAACACGGCAAAAAAAACATTTTTGTCTCTGTTTGTTTGTTTCGAATGGCACTTTTGTCACTTTTTCCGAGGGTTCCCATCATTAGATTTCTCGCAATTACGAAAAATTGTGGCAGCTCTCGCCATTAATTCCATAATTGTTGCAACAAAGGCTTGAAGAGGTGAGTGGAACAGACATGCTGAGGCCCCTTCTAATTTTTTTACATAGGTGTAATGTTTTTAATTTTTGTAAAAAGTGCAAAAAATGAAGATAGATGTCCACTGTCCCATGAGGCAGTTCTGGAGAACATCATTAAAGCCATTTGAACAGAACAATGTGGGAATCTCGAAGAATTGAGATACCCAGGGAAGGCTACACTATTTTGCCCAGGGTAAAACCTGGATGAAATTTTGTTCACCTGCCCTACACTTCCTCATAGGGCGCACCGAGGGTAAAAATGGGAGATTCATAGCCATAGGGATAAAAATCCATCAAAATTTTTCTTCTTTCATGAACCCGTCATGGACTTGAAAAAAAAAGATAAAGAGGGGCTGGAGGCTATGCCCAAATATCTGATTGTTATGTGGTGATATTTGCTACTGTTACAGTATTGCGGGACGGGCACTCATTGGGTGCCCTGATGTATCTAAGAACCAGAGGGGTCAAAGCAAGCCGGCGACTGGCGATTAGCGCCGGCAAAGCGAACTTGCATCGCCAGCTACTTTGCCAAAAAAATATTTGAAAAAAATTGTAAGTTAAAAAAAATATATATTTGCAATAGATAAGTTAATATTTTTCGATTTAAAACCGACATCATCAACAACAAAATTAAAATAGGCACCGATGGCACTGGATTTAAATAGTGTTTTGTTCTGGACATCGTGGCAGATCATTTGCCTGTTGTAGCCCTGAACAGCCACATTTCGTAATGGTGTGGGCCATGGATTGCGAAATTTGTTCTAGCAGCGGGAATCAACGCTTTTTAACACGGCAGTGAGTGAGAGCCATCGCCACTCCAATGTCGGCAAAATGTCTACTACATTTCAATTATGCGGCTGAAAACGGGCTGCGCGTGCGTAAATGTAGATGCGATGCTGCTGATTCTAATAATAGGAATATTTACTGATTAATTGAGGCCAAGTCGTTATTCATAAACGTCCAACGGAAACCACATGTCTTCGTACCGGCCCAGTCTGTGGCTTCATCTTCAGGATACATGGCATAGCTGAGGCTATTTCTAGCGCTACCACCAGAATCGCCAGGCGGCGCCAATTACGCTGGAGGATTTGAACAACAAAATGTCATTAAAAAAACGTGCTTGTACAGCTCAGAAGCAAAGCTCGATAACAAACTCATGCATTGATCTCAAAGAAGCCTCAGCAGAAAGAGATTGGGATACAAGTAGGGGTGGGTGGCACTGTCTCCGATGAGTCGAGTGGGTCTGAAAGTGATCAAGATATTCAGCACCCTGAAAATGCCATGGCGATGCCAAATTCGACCACCTGTAAAACTAAAGACTCAGCTACTTCCCGAGATCCCGATGAAATAGCTGAAGCTTTGAAAATGCTTAATCTTGACACTGACATTAATTTATTTCAAGACAGTATTGATGATTTTGGCGACATGATGGATGACTTCTGAGTTTTTGGGCGTTTGACATTGAAATTGTTACAAAAACACTGATGCTGTCTTATAGCTTGGTAAAATAGACCCAAAATAAGTTTGGCCTTAAAAAATGTTCCTTTCACTTGTTCACAAAAACACTGATGTCTTACAGGCAAAATAGACCCAATATTGTCTTTGTTAAAAAAAATTATTATTAAAATTATAATGTTGAAATATTTATTTGGCATTAAAACCCACCAGATCCCACCAAATGGTGTCTACTTCTTAAAATTTTCTAGGGGGAGCACCCCCAAACCCCCCTTCACAGCTTCGTCGCTTCGCGTCTCGCATATTTGGCGATGCGCGCATTAAATAAAAAATGATTAGCCGTCTACATTTTTCTTTCAACCTTCTACTTTCAAAAACTTTGACCCCTCTGAAGAACTAAAGCTCTTCAGAATTTACATCTCAGTAGTTTTATTCAGCTGCTTCAAAAGGTTCAAGTGTTTGGATGACGTTTCGGTTTCTGTATCCCTCCTGCAATTTGCAACATTGAGGTCACAACTTTTAGACTTTTTTATAATTTAGCTCAGATTTTGATCTAGCACAGCATTTTTCTTGCTCAGTGAAAACTGTGGAATGTGGTCAAATATTTCTTTTAGCATGTCGTCAGTTCAGAGAAAAATTTGTTCAGTATCGCATAGCAAAATGCTTCGTAATTCTGCCCATTTGCTAATCAAATTTGTAATTGATTAGCAAAATATAAATACATCAAGGATAAGGATGTCTGGCAAGTTACAGCTTGGGAAATAAAATAGCTATATTCGAATTCACAATCACCGTGTTGAACGATTTTCGCCGATTTCTCAGTCAAATCTCAACCAATTTTCATGAAATTTCACACACATTATTTTCCATTCTAAAAGTTTTGCAAAGTTTATATAAGTATTTCAAAAGTTAGACCATTTGACATGTGGTAAATAAATAAAATTGTTGCCCTCTATGAATCCATTAGCTTCGTCTCAGAATTTTATTATATTTCGAATGGTCTAACTTCTACAATAGTTATCAAAACGTTGCAAAACTTTCAGGGTAATCACGACAAGAATGAAAAATAGTGTAAAATTTCATGAAAATTTGATGAGAATTGATTGAGAAATTCAATAACCCTGGTTGATGAATTTAATGTGAATCTGACTGAAGTCTGTCCGACGGTGAAGGATGGTCCAAAATGAAAGTTAGCTTTTTGGTATCCAGTTAGTCATTTCTGAAGCGGGGAAATTTATTTTATTTTTAATTAGAGTGTAGCCTAACTGTTAAATTAAAATAAAAACAAATTAAATAAAAACATGCAGCGCACAAGTGTTAGATTTGATGTGACTTTTACTGTAGACTCAAGTATACTGAGATATATTAAGCAAAACGCCATAGGGGTGTAGTATCAATGTGAAGGCACTGTGACAGACTGGTCAGACTGGCAGTCTCCCACTCCACCCCCCCCCCCCCCCCCCCCATAAAGAACCGGTCACTCATTTATTATCGCCCACTTGAAAGTTGGAACACACCAGCAAATTATTAACAACTTCTTGCACTTTATCTTCAACTGGAATTTCAACAGTTTGTGGTATTATGGTTGCCATAATTGAATCTTATTTTATTCTATATGAATAATGTGGTAAATTTTTGGCATCTATTTTAAAAGCTGTTTTTTATCAAGAAAATCCAAGACAGTCATTTTCAATGGAGGCTGCCATATTGTTTTTGTTACGAAATATCGGTTATTAGTCTAACGTTACACGGAATTATTTTCCTACTATTGTACTGCATGGTTTGATCCCCCCCCTCTTCGTTAAACCCGTCCTGGGTAGCCTACACCCGAAGCCTTCACATGAAAACATGGTTGTGATAATTAATCGATTTGTCATGCTAGACTATGTATCATTGACTTGATAAGATGAATTAGAGTGCTAACTTTTAATTTCTAACCCATAGGCCTGCATCTTCTAGCGAAATTGGAAATAAGAGAAAGTAAAGATAATCAATTTCTTGGGATGGGCGCCATGCAGGACGCTAATGTCGACTACAAATGTTATTATTTAATGAAGTGACGATTATTACGACAGGTTCAAGACCCAGCGCGAGAGGGCGTATTTTGGCTGAGTTATCAGAACCTGCATGTGTCACCCCTGGGCTGAAGCTTAGGTGAGGCGTGCCTGTTTTGTCTGGAGTACCTCAGTGACAAGGTTCGGTTCTGGGCCCTATTCTTTGCTAGTATGTTATATTTACGTGTTTGCCTTTACACATTGCAAAGATGTCTAAAAAAAATTGTTTTAAGCAAATAAACACGAGGCGTTGGCCCAATGTTGGGCTGATGTTGGGTCATCGTCTACGACGCTGGCCCAAAATCAGCCCGACATTGGGGCAACGCTTCGTGGTTGCTGGAAAGCGCTTCAAGCTGTTTCCAAGAGCTACGAAAGAGAAAGTACGATGTGTCTAACAAACAGGTGTCAAAGTCTATTTGTAACTAGTCGAATCTGTCACAACTAGGCCTACGTCACAATTAAAGCTAATCCTCACTCGTCGTTCAACTCCTATGACATGACCTGATAACTGAGCAGAACAGAAATTTATTGGCCCTGATCTATAACATATAGGTATAAAGATCACTCTAAGATCCAACATACAGTATTGTGATGACGACATGATACATAAGAGCATGTACAACATAACAATAATTGAATTAAATATAGGCCTACACAAAAATAACTCGAGATTATATATTTTTGTTAAATTATACATTGTAAAATATTTATATTAAAATATTTTTGTTGCAAGTTTAAAGCGACACAATCAAGCCAAAAATCATCCAAAAGTCAAAATTTTATTCTCGCTTCTTGATATGTCCAAAATTTGTCCATAGACTAGGTGGAAGTCATTTGAATTCAGGGTTTTTGTGGCAACGTAGCAAGTGTGCCGAGAGCCACATTTATCTGTTATTCCCCTATTTCTCAATTTTGACGTGCATGTCCGAAATAAAATCTCGTCCTTATTTCCCGATTTACTGATAAAAGCGTAACACAAAATTTTAAAAACCTACGCAATTCTAGTCTTTTGACATGTCCACATATAATATGACCGTATTAAGAAACCAAAATATAATTGTTGATTTTGGCCTGATTGTGTCGCTTTAATAATAACAATAATAATAATAATAATAATGATAATAATAATAATAATATGTTTATTGACGTACTCGAAGCACAAAAGGTATATCATAAATACAGAAAAACATATCACAAAGACAATGTGTAAAGGTTATATGTATTAATCAGTGCATTAATGGCAACACAAACAAATTAAAATAGTGGAAAGTTCATCATTAGAAAATGACGTATCGATGATAAGCGATGCTATATGTTTGTTCCCCTCGGACTCTTTTACATTTGCTTGTAAGCATGGCACGAACGTTAGTCATCGGTGAACACAACCTTTGTCTATATAGGGGAGACCGGGGCACAATCAGGGGCGGATCCAGGGGGGGGGGGCTGACCCGGCCCCGCCCCCCCCCCGTTTCACAGCCCAACTTTTATTTTTTTTGAGAGAGATCTCCTTTGGCCCATCAAATCTGATGTAGGCCCATATATTGATATTCAGCGAGCATGCCTTAACTTCATGCAGTAGTTGCGTAGGTTCATTGTAATTACAACCGAGGATGTACATATGTAGTCTTATGGCACAGTATCCCCACGATTATCGTGCTAGTATCACGCTCCCTCTCATTGGAAGCCCCACTTAGTTAAAGAATAATAGCTGGCCGACATACGGTTAAACGCAGATGGTTATAGGGCCTACATGGATCGAATCTCAGACTGCGTACTGCGCATGTTACTTAGGCTAAGTACCATCCACGTGTAGGCATACTAGTCAACACTATGCATTAGCCTAGTGGGGTATAGCTTAAAAGCCCCATGTAGTCCCCAGACCTACTCTGCACAATGTCATATTTCATACTATTTTAGATGACTTTTTTAAATACTAAAGTGCTGAGCTCCCATTTATAAACCAAAGGTAAAAGTAGGGGGCGGAGTTAATTCGTGACGTCCCAAGATGGAGACATGCTTAGCTGATTATAATACATGTACATATACATGTAGCTGATGATGTACTGTATAATTTTATATAACTGACCAAAATCAACACGGGACGCCGGTTCAACGCTGCCTGAATACAGGTGCAGCTCTAGAATTGGTTGCCAGCACCGCTCCCGCTCCTGACCAGCGTCTAGTATTCACTCACCCCTAGTTCACCCTGTCGATGCAGGCATATTGAAATTGACCCGTTCACTACCATACATGACGGAAATTCCCGTCGGATTTACTATAGTTACACCAGGATCACTGGATCCTGGCATACACTTCGGCCTGGAAGTGAAGGGTTTTTTATAAATCTGGTTCAGCTCATGTACAAATACAAGAAACATGAAACATAATTATACCCGATGCAGTTTCAATGTTAATTCAGATTCAATAATTGGTGGTTTTGTGTGTGAAGTCATGAGTTGTGAGATTCGCCCAGCCTAGAAAATGTGCACATTTTCAATTTCTATTTTTGAAAATAACTGATAATTAGTGGACTAAAATAATCTGCTAAGTTAGAAGATAGTTCATTGTGATATATACTTTAATTATATTGATGAACTGAAATCATTTCACAGGGCCTTTAAGCTTCTGACTTATATAAAGTCATAAGATGATGTTTATTCCTATTGGACCTTTCACTATTATATACATGTATATGGGTCAATATTTCACAATTGTGAAAACCCATGTCGCCAGCACTAAGTCTGCTTTCGGCATAATTATTAGAGCACGATCTGTCAACTCTACACGTTTTTTTGGCCGCCTATATCATTTGAAAATAAAAAAAACTTCACAACTTTTATCAAACATTTTACTTATTGACCAGCAGGCATTTATTTCGTTAATTTATCAATTTTGGCGTGTCGCTAACGACCAATCTGAATAAACTTTATTTGTGTTTTATGCCGAAATACCTCAATAATTCCACATGGATCGTTCTAAATGAAGCAAACACCACACGCTACCGGTGTAGGAATGAATATTTAGAATTGGTGGCGTGTTCCATATTTAAACATATTTGCATTCGGGTGTCTTCTAATGTTTGTCATTGTCGTCACGCTGTGAACTACGATATATTAAAAACACAATAGCAACATCTCGTTGGGACACATATGCTCAAGGTGAATCAGATATTGTCACCTAGAAGTGATGAGATCGAGCGCATTAATTAAACTCCAATTTATGATGTTATTTCACCTTTTCAAAATTAGCAATACATGTCCTACAAATTTGGGTCACCAGAGAACGGTGTATATATGTAGAAATGTTACAAGATCCGGTCTGTTTATCACTTGAAATACTTTAGTGGGTATGTATGAGCGATAAAAACGGTATATCCAGACACGTGGTGGCAAATATGAATTGTGATTGCTAAAAACAACACATGATTTCATTAGCGTCACACGTCATGAGAGAACGTGATGCTAATTACTTATACAAACTTACACAACACATACTTTTTTGGTCATGTTATAATAAAAAAAATTATATGTGACGCTAATGACATCAGGGGGGTACCTGTTATAAACGTCCAACCCTCTCACAGATAAAAGGTAAAGACAAATGCTGGACATGGATAGTTTTTGGTTTGGATCATTTCGCCGCATATTATTAAATCTGGAATAAATTCGTTACTTTAATTATTTATTTTGATACATAAAATGCCAAAATGGACCGTTGTGAAATATTGACCCATATACCAATATACGAAATATAAACACGGTCGTGATAATGTCACAAAACTATAACCATATAGCGACAGTACCTGGCCAATCAAAACCATTTTCACCATTGGCAGCGCCCTTGTAATTAGAATCACAATTATCTACATAGTGGACAGATTCATGTCACTACATTAATTGTCTAGACCCACACAATAGTAGGCCTATGATAGTTAAGATTAACAATAGAAGGGCAAATAAAATTTTGTTTGTTTTGCACACCAGAATTCAGCATAAATTTAATCTGAAATAAATGACTAAAATTGATACCATTAGCTGTGCAGCACCACGACCATTTAAACAGCTTTATACACATTTTTACGATATCATTACCACTCATTGAAATAGATTTAAAATACCTGACAGTGCGTATATGGAATTGATTATCAATTGGTAGCACCTGCGTTGTCAAATGTCACAGTTTACAATGAGTCCAATATTATAAAATAAATATTCTTATACCTTAAGCCAAGATACATAAAAACGATCTTATATCAATAGACAGGTCCCATAAGGGAGATCCATATAATGACATAGTATTTGCTTTGAAAATTGCTAATTTTACTTTGGAGTTTAAATTTCTAAAAGTAGACAACAAAACAGTCGTTTTAATATTAAAATCAGCAGTAGCTGCAATTACACATTTTTCACTCTGCTTACTACCCACCGTGTTATCTAAGTGCCTGCAAGTAGTCTGGCTTTTGATTACTTTATTCATGAACTATATTTCTTTATGTTGAATTTCGTGGTTATGGCTATGAATAATAAACTCACTTTTATTTGCATTAACATCAAACTGATAAAACTTAGAATATAAAGAACACTGTTTCAACCTACCCAATGCAAAACGTGAGGGTGCCAATAGCACAATATCATCTGCGTATGCTAAAGTACCAACAAAAATATTACCGACATAACAACAAAATCTTGATTATTTAAACATATCCATAAGTACATCTACGTAAAATAAATAGAACAGGATACAAAACTCCTCCTTGTTTAACATCATTACCTGCTTTAAAAGGCTGGGATACCACTTTGTCCCATCGAGCAAACATGACTATACATATTAAGCAAAAGTTTCCGCAATGTGGGACACACACCCTTCTTGCTTTTTTAACAATTTGATTTTATCCAATCTGTCGAATGCCTTACTCGCATCCAACATCATCATGTAAATATCAGTCATACTAATATTGTAATATTTTATAGCTCCGTCTAGAACAAACGTACAAGTAGATGTAGAACTACACGGTTTAAAACCGAGCTGTAAATGAGATAAAGATAGTTTATCTGTGCGTTTCATTAAATAATTTTATCTAATAACTTACCAAGCACGTTACTTAGAGCGATTGATCTATAATTATTTCTGTCGTGTGATCAATCAATCAATTCGGTAGCTTCTATAGCGCCTAAATCCTCAGAGATACGAGCTCAGAGGCGCAGAATACAAATCGGAATCAGCTCAATGTCCAGAGGCAAAGCTTAAGTCGTCAGCTGGGTGTCGGATCTCCGATGAATTAGGGGGGGGGGGAACCAACCTGAATACCCTGGTTCCCGCACACTTGGTTAGTTTGTCCACAACTAAGTAACTAACTAACTAAACTAACTAAACTAACTAACTAACTAACTAACTAACTAACTAACTGACTAACTAACTAACTAACTAACTAACTAACTAACTAACTAACTAACTAACTAACTAACTAGCTAACTAACTAACTAACTAACTAACTAACTAACTAACTAACTAACTAACTAACTAACTAACTAACTACCTACCTACCTACCTAACTAACTAACTAACTAACTAACTAACTAACTAACGAACGAGCGAACGAACGAGCGAAATATGAATGAATAAATAAATGAATAAATGAATGAATGAATGAATGAATGAATAAATGAATAAATGAATGAATGAATGAATGAATGAATGAATGAAAGAATGAAAGAAAAAAAGAATGAATGAATGAATGAATAAATGGATAAATAAATGAATGAATAAATGAATGAATGAATGATTAATTAACTGAATGAATGAATAAATAAATAAATGAATGAATGAATGAATGAATGAATGAATGAATGAATGAATGAATGAATGAATGAATGAATGAATGAATAAATGAATGAATGAATGAATCTATGAATCAATGAATAAATGAATCAATGAATGAATCAATGAATGAATGAATGCTAAACTGGGCCAGGTGAACCTCCTGAGAATGATGACACTGCCCACTGATGACACTATAGGGCAGATGACACTGCCCTATAGACACATAATTTGGCATTCGAGTCCTGTCGGGATCAAGCCGAACATGCTACCGAGTTAATAATTTTAAATTGTTTATTTTATATATCATGTTATAGTCTAATATATATGTCAAGTGAAATGATACAATTAAAATACAATAACCTCTAAATTAAATAACTCTTAAATTCTTACCATTTCTTTCACAATTGTGTAATATATATTGTGCATAATTAATATAAATTGTGCATTTAAAGACGGTTGTGTTTTTAAATTCATAAGCGTATCTAATAATGATTGAATAAATAACCTAACAACACAGGCTGACAACACAGTTAGTCATTCATAAAATGGGGAATTCCATAAATGACATGATACATTGAAACAAATATGATACGTTGACCCAACAACATGATAACTAAACATGATGCGTTGACCTGACGCTAATCCAACATTTAAACAATGTTGATTCAACGTCGCATTGTTTCTAAATGGTTCTAATTATTTTATTGCATTTGGTATTCTACCTAGATTGATTGAAGAAGTAAACACGTGAAATTCTTCCAACACCGTCTACGCAACTGTCCCAGCATCCAAACAACATTGGGTCAGCGTCTCATGTATTCTGGGAATAAATTAATCACTTATATATGCCAATGGCTTGAGTTATATATTGGCCTTTGTATTGTGGAAACGCTCAATCCCGGCAAACAAGGCACGCAATGTTGTTTAAATGTTGGGCCGGTGTCGCAGACAATGTGCAAACTTTAGGCCAACATTGTTTGCTGGGATTATACACTCTAAAGTACTCTGAGGACATCGATTACTTTTATATCGATTCTTCAGTTTAAAGAATGATTCAACTGCAAAACGCGCATGCCTGGGACGGTCAAGTGTAGGCCAACAGTAGCCTATTGAGTACAGATTGACGTCATTAATATAGCCACTGAACTGATTACAAGATACTACTTAAACGGGACATTGATCCAATGCTGTTTTAATGCTAGGCCAACGTCTGCGACGCTGGCCCAACATTGAACCAACATTGAATAAATGTACAATGTTTGAGAGAATGTCCTCCTGCCCAGCAAATAGAAGACATTTGTATTACATTTATACAACGTCGCCCCCACGTCCTCGACGTTGGTCCAACATTGCATAAAGTCATACAAATGTATTGTGTTTACTGGGCATGTCAATACAAGCTTGGGTCAAGCAGTTTCAACATCCCCGCAGTAATACAGTCAGTTTGTTTGCAAGCCAGCGACCAAGTAGGGGTAAGGGCCAAGAGCTTTGAATTATAAACTTATAGATGTCGCTCAAGTATATATGAACTTGCTGTGATTTGAAAACTTGCTCTTAATGAGGCTTTGGGTATGAAACGCATATTTAGTATTATTATGGAATAGGGACTTGGCCTACCCACGGGCACTATTGCCTTCTGGGAGACCCTTGTCCCGCAAATTTTGACAGTTGACCATACCTTTAATGCTCTAGTGATAACGTATGATCAAAAGTGTAAAGTGTCCTAAACAAATATGGCTGGGTACTTCTTTCAGATTGTCAAAGAAATGAATAAATAAAATGGCATTTTGAAAATGTCATTGCTTTTTAGAAAAACAAATGCCACATCAAACAAAAACAAATAGGCTTATTGACTCTATTTAAATTATCACTTTCATCAATTTATGCCTACTTTTAATTCAAATGACATTAGGAGAAAGTACGATAGTCCATTACTATAGGATATCGTGATATTTGAGTTTTACACTTGGGTAATTGTTGAAAAGCAAATATATACGTGTATCTCTGTAGACCTATGTGTGGTTTTAAGGAATTGCATGGTTATACGAGAGAGTACTCAAAAAAAATAAATGAACAGTATTATGTTATGGCATGTGCTAAGTGCACAGTAAATAAAATGAGTCATTATAAAGTGAGCTTTGTTAGTGTACTGGAAACATGAAGTAAAGTGTTTCATATTAGTGAACGGACAGTATTTGGCGAATCACATTTAAAAAAGAACAATTTGTAATAGTTCGAAATCGATTCAATAAAATACTACTGTAGGATAATCTGTAATCTTTGATTTGATGAAACAAGATGGCTGAAGCTACGGAAATCATTTTAATCCTGAATCTTACGTCCTGAATACTGAGGAAGTCCAGGGCGCCCAGCATGGGGATAATACACACACAGAGAGGAAATGCTGCTCGTGTGGTACGGCTTCTCCTGAATACCTGTGCCTTGAGTGTGATTTTGTATATATTTCAGTTCCTTGATGGAAATGTGCTGCTCGATATCTATATGTAATGAAATTTTAACGTCGCTGTAACGTTTTTTTTTGGCGATGTGACTTGATCCTGTAAGAAAAAAAACAAATGTTTTTTTTTTTGTGCATTATGGAAATATACAGCACATGTACAATGAATAACGTGTGAACTGGGCAAACTGTGCGTGCTATGTTGATCCATATCGCACTCAAATGAACACCGTTTTCATATCTTATGCTGATTTCGTGCCTGTCCTTGAAAAAATGACGTCGTATCGCATCCAGTCTGCGAGTGAAATTCATCCACGCCTATCCGGACAAAGTTGATGACCACTATTACCCCTTATAATGATTATCTTGTTTTATGTTTATGACGTGCAATGATTATAATGATTCATCATATAAATCTTTTCCGCATAACGCACGTTTCGATAAGTATTCTCACCCACTTGAAGTTGTGTCTCGCTACCGCGATCCACAACTTCAAGTGGGTGAGTATAATGGCGTTTACAAACTGGTGCGGCCAAGCACGGAACAAAACCACTCACGTGCTTGGACGCAAGTCAAAGTGCATTTTTAAATGTCAATAACAACTCAACAACAACTGATGAAACAAGTTTTTTTATTGATATTAGCAGACTACATGCAAGTACAATTAAAACCTCCATATAATTATATGAATGTTTTACGTGTAGCGCTCACTTTATCATTTTCAGACCACAGTTTTTAGTTGTACTTGCATGTAGTAGAGAATATATTATTCATTGTTCTAAGATTCAATATGATCAAAGTGGTAATTACCACTTTAAAACATTGCGTGAAAAAAACATTGGGTGATCACGATCTGCTGAAGGCAGGTCGAAACGTTGCAATCGTTCCGCCCCTATAGTTCCAAAGTGAGTCAAATTTTACCACTTTCATGCTTACATGTAGTCTGATATTATTTCAGCATTTAGTTGGGTTTTTCCAAGGCAAAATAACATTGTAAATGACGTTTGGGAAATGACTAATAGTGGTGTGCGTCCAAGCACATGGTTTAGTACTGTGTTTGTCCGCACAGCGATATTAATGATAGTGAGTGTACATGGTGTAGGCGGCCCTATACATTTATTCAGAAATTAAACTCCTATATCAAAATTTCTTGCAGCTTGAAACCAAAATACGCCATCTTGTTTTCCGCCATCTTGATAGTTCTGCAGATAGGCTTTGGCAGATGCAAGTCAAAATATGTAAATGATTGTCTTGAACACCTAAACTCTCCGTAAAATATGAAAAAAAGACTAAAAATAATTTACTATTTCCTGTCTCTAAAAAATTATCTTCGCTTAGGCCTACTAATTTTTAATGTATTGCTGAATGAATGGATTGACAATTTACT
This sequence comes from Flabesymbios commensalis, assembly GCA_964017125.1. Lineage (NCBI taxonomy): Eukaryota > Metazoa > Annelida > Polychaeta > Terebellida > Flabelligeridae > Flabesymbios > Flabesymbios commensalis. Next base: position 11,190,825 of record OZ024902.1, read on the forward strand.
ACTTTAAGCCTATAATGCATGCCAAATGTACAGAATTGTCTTTTTAGGTTTAGTTTATTTTTAGTGATATGATTTGTATAATTTATTTCGCTTCATTGAAATGGTTAAGAGTTGAATGTAATATTTCTAAATAATGTAAAATTATGAAGACACTCGCCATATTTTGTGCAATATCATCCCCCTGATTGCCCTGGCTTATAGCAGCTGGGTCGTTTTTACTTCACTGAACCACAATATTTACATTGCAGCAGAACCAACCCCGGGCGTTTACCATGATGCGCATTCGGGTGGGCCCAGAATGTGCACTCAGCGAATCATGACGACCCACTTACTTTATTCACCAGGTGGCAGATCAAGTCTAGATTTAGTAAACAAGCTGACTCTTAAACGCTACCACAGTCTTAGATTCTATGGCAGCTGCCGGATAAGAATTCAATGCCCGGTGCCTAAGATAGGCACACGCTGGGGAGTTCAAATTACTATAACAAACTGAATTACACAAGAAATGAAAGAGACAGTTCTAGCAATAATTATAAGTACGTGTCACGCCTCTCTTCCACAAAGGTTCACTATGATAATAATTTTAGTGACATTGAATATCATGTTGATATATTTGTCATAAAACGATATAAAAAATACTTGACATAAGATATATCATATTGATAGTAATAGCCTAACCTTTTAAACAGTAAACTAATTATAGGAGGGTACGCCATAGATTTATTCCAGTTATTTGACAAATGAAAAAACAATTAGACTCTATACATAATTTTGCTACAGAAAATACATTCAAAATGTATCCTCTATTATATTATAGCACATTTAATGGGGTGGGTCTTTTCACGAAGCCGAGCGATACAGGCCGAAACCGGTCCTAAAACGCTAATAGAGGCCCAATTAACTATATATATACTATTGTGTAAGTAACCATAGTCCACGGGTAGCATTATATTAATAAAATTTACAAATATAAGTAGGTTTAATAACCCAAACGTCGAAGGCAAGATTGAGAATGCTCCCGCTATTGGTCTAGCATATAGACATAATATAGTCCTGATAGTAGGCCTGCATATGTCATGTAACGTGTTAGACTACTTGTGGCATATTTAATATGGCTGCGAAATTATATTCACTAGATGTCACTAGAGTCACCAAATGATTTTTTATATATTTTTAATTAGGCTTTGTAATCAATTGATATCGTTAATAAAAAAGAAAAGAACACATTCCGGAATGACACATTTATTTGAAATATGTATTGTATATTTACATTACATGTACAGCAGTAAAGTATAAGATATATCTACATGTGCATTATATTATAATTATGATACAACTTTATAATAAAATTATTTACATAGTATAACAATATGATTAATTAGGCTTTATTTTATATACATGTATATGTGACAGTGCCCTGAACATGCAGTTACCGTCACAGAGGACATCTAGACGATCTGTACCAACAGCTGCGTACATCCTGCAACAAGCAAAGAGAAAAAATATATATATACATATATTACATATCTTTTTCAGTTGCCTATTGAGTACAGATTGACGGCATTAATACAGCCACTGAACTGATTACAAGATACTACTGAACGAGACATTGATCCAATGCTGTTTTAATGCTAGACCAACGTCTGCGACGCTGGCCCAACATTGAACCAGCATTGAATAAATGTACAATGTTTGAGAGAAAGTCCTCCTGCAGCCCAGCAAACACAAGACATTTGTATAACATTTATACAACGTCGGCTCAACGTTCTCGACGTTGGTCCAACATTGCATGAAGTCAGACAAATGATTGTGTTTACCGAGTGTCAATACAAGCTTTTAAAGTCAAGCAGTTTCCAAATCCCCGCAGTAATACAGTCAGTTTGTTTGCAAGCCAGCGACAAAGTAGGGGCAAGGGCAAAGTGCTTTGAATTATTAACTCATAGATGTCGCTCAAGTATATATGAACTTGCTGAGATTTGAGAACTTGCTCTTAATGAGGCTTTGGGTATGAAACGCATATTTAGTATTATTACGAAATAGGGCCTTGGCCTACCCACGGGAACTATTGCCTTCTGGGGGACCCTTGTCCCGCAAATTTTGAAAGTTGACCACACCTTCAAAGACATCCACGTCCCCCCTATCACGCTTGCGTGCCGATAATGGTGACTGGGAGCCGTCACAACCACAACCAAGTGAATCACGCTGCTTATTATGTAATGTCGCAGTAATGCGACATCCGCAGTGTAGCACAATGTGCGACATCCGCAGTGAAAGGGATATATAACATAAAAATAAAATATATATAACATATTGCAAAGCAGCAAAGTTATTTTATCTTAGGTTTTCGGGATGATAAACATTTAATATTAAATTGTTTATTCAATAGTCACACTTAGCCTCTTAAGTGTCACTTTAATTGCCACCCCTCCTTCCCGACTTGTGATCACCATGACGTAACACCTTAAGTAGACACGCGTCAACCCATTGGCTCTAATCCCTTTGATTGGTTATAGCCCACTCAGCCCCAGAGTCATCACCCAATTACTTGTTTTTCTTATTTACATTTTACAATGTGAAGCAAGGGCGTACAATTATATTTGTATGTTATACACCTATTTCATTAACAACACGCCACACGGTGAGCAACGCTGAACTGTTTTAATCAGACAACTGTTACACAGTTTTCAATGACAACACCCACACAGTGAGCAACTCTGAACTGTTTTAATCAGACAATTGTTGACTGCGCAAACTCGTGCAAGCAGTCTATTGCCTAGTGATATATTAGAATAATATTTTTTAAAGTATATTACAATAATAGGGCCTAATCCGCTTGCGTGAAGCATTACATTTTTAAACTGTATCACAATAATAACCCGCTGACGTAAAGCATTACATGTTTAAACTATACTATAACAGTATAGTAGCCCAAAATTCAGAAATGAATAAGCATAACAACTTTGATAAAATATTATTTGATTCAGATAAGTAAGAAGAACCCGCTAACAGATAATAACAGTTATGAAGTCAAAGAACGTTTATAATCGGTTAACGGAATATTACAAGCTAGAATTGTAGGTTCTTACCTGTTTAGCGCGCCATTCATGTCGTAGGTGCGTGTATTTTTCGTGTAAAACTAAGTATGTACTTTATTTGACCGATTCAAAATGTACTGGACCTAGTATACTGTAATGCCAATTTATTGCAATGACATAATATAGAGGATAGAATATCTAACAAATATCATCCGAAAAATACGTTGTGGTGATCATAGGACCAGCCTATACCATTGTCAGCGCCTACCCTGCGTGATGATCGATCCGTGTGGGATAATTGAACACTACCAAAATAAACAATTGTTTCTATTATACATAATATAGATATATATTATATTATACATACGAATTTTTTTATTGTGATCACAGGATTATCCTATATGCTAGCAAACACGATACATCAACCCACTGTTGGTCCAATGTTGGGCTAATGTCGTAGACTGTGGACCAGCATTGGGTTGATGTGTCGTGTCTGTTGAGATGCCACACATCGTGTGCGTGGCGTGATCACATCACAGAGGTGCGTAATCCGATACGTTATGCTTTGACGCAATAACAGTTAAACTTTTTGGACTAATAGCAATCTGCATAGTGTGATCCTCGCGAGGCGTGATTGGTAGGCCTAATAAATGACAATCGAGGGTGTGTGATTTACGGGACGTTGGACTGTGAGTTTCAATCACACTTCTTGCGTATTTCTAAACATCAATAAAATAAATAGGCTAATATATATTTTTTTATTTAATTTTATTATAATTATCGGCTATTGACAGTTGATCGGCTATTGACAGTTTATATAACCACATGTCAACCATAGCGTTATTGCCGCTTCTTTAGACATGCATACCTGTAAGATTGTGCTGCCATTCATCTAGTCTGAGGCTACAGCTATACAGGAAGCGATCACTGCATGTGACGTCATCGCAATGGCTGTGCGAGTTCAGCCAGATTTAGAGCAAACACTATTAAATGTCATATTTCGTCTATCTGACGTTATAAATCCCAAATATGTGGTTGGGTAATTTATTCTTTTACATGATTACAACTATTTCAAATGTAAATACAGCGTTTTATTTAGCCGTCTACCTCTCTTTAAAGTGGAGATAATATTATTTTGTATTATTTAAATGAGAACCAATTAAATTACTGTATATCTACATATAGTTATAACAGCATACCCCATCTGGTGAGTGCTTCAATACTAGGCAGTAACGTTAGTGGCTTGCAAGTGTGAATTGACGCGGCATACATTTTCCACTTTCCTTTCTTTAAAAGTCATTTTTTATTAAAAATGCAAATAAAATATATTTATATTTATTCTTATTATACACATTAGACTGCGCTACACCCCCCTATTAGTCCACAATTCACAATATATGCCTTTTAATGGTCGGTTTCGGTCGGTTTCGTGGAAAAGATGTAGCCTACCGCATTTAATCTGCTATCCATATAAATGATGATAATGTTGAATCAGAAAATATTATTTGAGCGTCATCTGGTGAGTACACTATTTTTCACAATCACCAGGTGTCGCTACTACTACAGTCTGTCCAACGGTGGAGGATTTTTTTTTTTTTTCAAAATGTTTCTATTTCCATAAAATAATGACACATATGCAGTACATGATGATGATGATGAAAGTACAAGCTGATTACGGATATATTAAAAAAAAAGTCACAGGAAACAACAAATACATCTGCACACACGAGACCTTGAGCAAATGTTGATCCGAGGCCGATCCCCCGCCATCATGGGCGGCTCAACCTCGAATCAACATCGGCCCAGTTGTCACGTGCGCGCAGGCAGTGAAATAAACAGGCCTCTACCCGAAAGAACAGACGCATCAAACCACCGTCGACTCCGTGTTGGGCCAGCGTCGTAGGTGGTGGCCCAGCATTAACCCAAGAACGCCTCGATGCGTCGGCTGGCCGGGCAGCCAGTGCTGACCGGATGATGACGGTGAGCCAACACCGGGTTTAGCATAGCGGTATACACAACCTTGCATTTCCATATGACAATTTATATTAACAAAAAACAATACCATTAAATGTGAAAAGAAACTTCCATGGCAACTCATACATCACTCCACATTTCAAACCAAACATCCACCTTATTTTTCTTTTCGGCAACCAAGAATTCCATGTGCTTAATTCCATCTAAATACTTAATAAAGCGATCGTAGGTGGGTATTATACATTCTAATTGTGATAGATAAATAATTTTTTTACATTAAAAAAAAATGAAACATTCTTTAACATCGTCAACTCCCAGATATATAGACAATTTCACTGGCGCTCCTGTTTTAAAAATATACTTATAAACCTTCTGCCAGAGATGTTGGGTGAACATACATTCCCAGAAAACGTGACAAATATCTTCAGTTTCTTCATTGCAAAATGTACAAATATCATCAGCTTTTAAACCCCATTTTAAAAGCCAGTAATTATTAAGTAAAATATCATTCAAGAATTTATATTGGAATTCTTGTAGTTTTGTATTACAGGGTATTTTATATGCTCTTTTGTAAACAGATTTCCAATCAATATCTTCTGGACAGTGCCTCCCTATGCGGGGTACTATAACATCATTATGGCCATGCTCTATGAGCCGCCAATACAGAAAACTTTGAGTGATATATATATTCGTTAAATCGAGACAATCAGTGGAATTAACAAATCGAAATTCGCACATTTCATTGTTTTCATCTATTCTGTCCATTACAATCGGTAACTGTAAGCATGAAACAATTCCTCGCCATTTTAAATAGTGTATATGATCTAGACCCCTTTCAGTCCAATATTCAAAAGGCTTTATTTTACCTTCTGGGTCCACCAAATCGTATACATAATTAATACCAGATGTACTCAATTGTTTAAAAAATACAGCATTATCATCGATAGGGAAAAATTTGTTATACCATAAAAAATCATTTCTAGTATATGGCGTTGTTTCCAGTATCAGTCTTCTCAGAAAAAAACATATTTATAAGCCCTAATTTTTTTATAACAACATTTGATTACGATTATATGAGCAACAACCGGAGTAGGCCTACTTCAAAGAGTGTGTAGCATAGGCCCCCTACTGTCACATGTGAATGAAAGATGGTGGAACGTAAATCTTCAACATATTCATGTCGGCAACACGATCGATCCACCACCCACCCATATTTTTGTCATAAAACGATATAAAAAATACTTGACATAGGATATATCATATTTATAGTAATAGCCTAACCTTTTAAATAGTAAACTAATTATAGGAGGGTACGCCATAGATTTATTCCACTTATTTGACAAATGAAACAACAATTAGACTCATCATACATAATTTTCTACAGAAAATACATTTAAAATGTATCCTCTATTATACTATAGCACATTTAATGGGGTGTGTCTTTTCACGAAACCGAGCGATACAGGCCGAAACCGACCGAAACCGGCCCTAAAACGCTAATAGAGGCCCAATTAACTATATATATATACTATTGTGTAAGTAACCATAGTCCACGGGTAGCATTATATTAATAAAATTTATAAATATAAGTATGTTTAATAACCCAAACGTCTACGGCAAGCTTGAGAATGCTTCCGCTATTGGTCTAGCATAATTATGTAGACATAATATAGTCCTGATAGTAGGCCTGCATGTCATGGAACGTGTTAGACTACTTGTGGCATATCTACTATGGCTGCGAAATTAAATTCACTAGATGTCACTAGAGTCACCAAATGATTTTTTTTTTTTCATTTTTAATTAAGCTTTCTAATCGATTGATATCCTTAATAAAAATAAAAAGAACACATTCCGGTATGACACATTTATTTGAAATATGTATTATTTATTTACATTACATATACAACAGTAAAGTATAAGATATATATACATGTGCATTATATTATAATTATGATACAACTTTATAATAAGATTATTTACATAGTATAACAATATGAATAATTAGGCATGATTTCATATACATGTATATGTGACAGTGCCCTGAACATGCAGTTACCGTCACCGAGGACATCTAGACGATCTCTACCAACAGCTGTGTAGATCCTGCAACAAGCAAAGAGAAAAGAGAATATATACATATATATTACATATCTCTTTCGCTGCGAAATTATTTCAAAATTATGACGTCACATTGTGTAATCATTTGAAATTGACCCTTTTATCACCAGATCCGTCATAACTGCGGATGCCCAACCATAGTTTTTATTTTATATTATAACGTCATTAACGAGTATGGAAGGCTTGAAGACATCGACGTCCCCCCTATCACGCTTGCGTGCCGATAAGGGTGACTGGGAGCCGTCACAACTACAACCAAGTGAATCACGTTGCTTATTATGTAATGTCGCAGTAATGCGACATCCGCAGTGTAGCACAATTTCGCATTAGTGCGACATCCGCAGTGAAAGAGATATATAGCATAAAAATAAAATATATATAACATATTGCAAAGCCGCGTAGTTATTTTATCTCAGGTTTTTTGAGACGGTAAACATTTAATATTAAATTGTTTATTAAATAGTCACACTTAGCCTCTTAAGTGTCACTTAACATATAGTTATAACAGCATACCCCATCTGGTGAGTGCTTCAATACTAGGCAGTAATGTTAGTGACTTACAAGTGTGGATTGACGCGGCATACATTTTCCACTTTCCTTTCTTTAAAAGTCAATTTTTTTTAGAAATGCAAATAAAATTTATTTATATGTATTCTTATTATACACATTAGACTGCGCTACACCCCCTATTAGTCCACAATTCACACTACATGCCTTTTAATGGCCGGTTTCGTGGAAAAGGTGTACTGCATTTAATGTGCTATCCATATAGATGATGATAATTGTTGAATCAGAAAATATTATTTGAGCGCCATCTGGTGAGTACACTTTTTTTTCACAATCACCAGGTGTCGCTACTACTAAGCCACGTCTCAAACTGGCCAAACTGAATAAGCACCACAACTCTTGATTAAAACGGTAGCATATTAAAAATGTAAAATAAAATAAAAGGAGATTGGAAAAAATTTCAGATTGCAACAATAAACAATTAAATGTAATTGTAAACTACTGTATCACAGACAACCCAGTTGGTCCATCACTGTAGGGCCTACTGTCAGTGCAGACTCATGCTGCGCTCGTTTTTGTGGGAAATGTCTAGCCGTAGACAAGCCCACACCAAACAATTAGTTTCAAATTTTGTTTCAGCCACGTTGGGCTAGGTAACCCACACTCACAGATTTAGTTTTGAGTCAATTATATCATCTACATATCCGTGAATCTATTAATTAGTTTATTTTGTGACGCTTGACCTGACCTTATTAAAACTGGGTGGCCAACTTCCGGGCGGAACTTCCGGATTTATCAGTGCCTGTCATTTCAGAATTTGTTCAACGCCTTTTCGTGTAAGTTTACATTTTCCCAATTTTTACCTACTTTTCAAATGTTTTTTTTAAATATGTTTCACATTATTTAGAACTATCTCTCATGTAGAACACACCCGTAACTTGATTACACTATTTATTGGCAAAATAAAGATTATTTACACTTTTTAGTTTTGAATGTGATCGTTCTTTTTGCAATTTTGTCAGTTTTGTGGCTGACTCATTCTGTGATTCAGTCACTGACCTGCTGACTGAGTCAGTGACTGACCAGTTGTGTGGACGTTAACGTTAATCAGTGGACCCTAATGACAGTAGACCTCTATAGTCTGTCCGAGGGTGGAGGATGGTCCAAAATGAAAGTTAGCTTTCCCGTATCCAGTCAGTCAATTCTCAAACAATTTTCATGAAATTTTGTAAACCTACTACCTAGCCTAGGGCTAGGCTATTCTTAGTTAGAATAGAACTAGAAGGATCTCGCCCTCCACTAACGTTACGTTCCGGGTTAGAACGCAGCATGTATCGTTAACGTAAGATACTCACATCGTCACAAATGGTTAAAATGGCCGAATTATTTTTCGGGAGGTGTTTTAAAAATGCTCTCACACGATAAACTTCACTAACTTTTGAAATGCTGAATGGCATGGTTACACAATGATGGTTACACAATTTTGTGACAATAGCTTGAGAATTGACTGACTGGATACCGGAAAGCTAGCTTTCAGTTTGGACCATCCTCCACCGTTGGACAGACTTAAATAGTCAGTATCGCCAACATCGCTAGCCACGTTCAGCCTGAGTTCGTTTTTTGCTTTTTAAAACAAAAATATACTGACTAAAGTTTCAATTATGATTGTTATCAGGCAGTGGCTAATCGTATGTAATTCTTCATAATATAAGTCTATGGCCGGGCAGCTTAGTTTAAGAAATGACGGGCTCTCATTGTCTCCCATTATAACATTCATGTTTTTAACGTTAATCAGTGGACTTCTTTTGTCACAAGGCTTAACGTCAGTCAGTATCGCCAATATCGCTACAGTCCTAGCCACGTTTAGGTTGTTTTTCGGGTTCCAGGTCAACTCGGACCGTAACCAACTCGGACCTGCTACAAACGGTGTCTGAGTTGGTTCACTTCAGTGTCCGACTTGGTAATGGTAGTGAAGTGTCCTTGTTGGCATATAGGTCCGATTCATCTAAAATCAACTTGGACCCTATTTCATAGATTTTATTAACAATATTAAGCATACTGAATAGGCCTGGTCAGGGGCAGATTCAGGATTTGAAAAAGGAGTACGGTAGTGTCCAATTCAAACAATGATCGTCAAACTAGACAAACTTAGGCACTTTTCTTTTCATATCTTCACATACTATTATTATTACAAAGTAATAATATTATTATTATTACAACGTGGTTTCAACCATATTCAGCGTTCGACACTGACGGTGGTCCGGTGGTCCGAGACCCCCAGAAATCATGTCGGACCACCAGAACATTCAAGCCCAGTGGTCCGATGGATCACCGAAAATTTCAGCTCTAAGCAAAATCGTAACATGGCCAAAAAATCGAAGCAATCGTCGCCACTCGCGGCCGATAATACAAGAAACACGGTACCGCTCTCGCCCCTTTTCACGGAACAAAACAAGTGTTTATAATCATGCTGGGCATGAACCATTGAGGTCGAGATTGGCCATCCGCTCTCGCCCTTTTTACGGAACTAAAGATATGTGTTCATAATCATGCGGGATATGAATTATTGAGGTCGAGATCGACCATCAACCCAGCTGACGTAGTTAGCAAACGCCACCCTCCACAATTAGCCCCAGTGGCTGAAACAGATCGACCGCATACAAAATCGTGGGACATTTCTTTTGACTGTCATATCGGAAAATATCGGGGAGTAATCAGGTCAAAAATAGTTTTTTTAGAATCAGTAACATTTCAGTTCCATGCCTGCATGCTCAGCTCAGAGTCAGAGGTCGCACAGTCATTATTAATAAAAAGTTATGCGTCGGGATCAGTCTCAGTCACCGCCATGTTGGATTTTTCGGGTAAAGCAAATACATCCATCCACGGCCTCGGAGAGGATGACACGGCAACCTCCACAATGTGTTACACATAGCCATAGGTCGCCAGTCACAGCCCATGCAGCCCGGCTGACCAGCTGCCTATTGAAAAAAACACGCGAGGCACTAGTTTGTTGTTTGCCTGCCCTCATCTGACTGTCTAGTCCGACTAGTGGTGTACAATCAATTTGTGACACCGAAAAAGTGTCTTCCCGCCACTTTTAATAGGTTTTTAAGGTGAAGTTAGGAAAAGATAAACGATTGAAAATTCAAATCAAGCTGGTATGAACAGTCTATAACAACATCCAGCTCACCCTCTGGAAACAAAGGCCCCGTCTACCATCAACCTTGAACTTTGCTTGTTTATTGTCTCACCAGACATAATACCCCTCGACCCAGCAATCTTTAATGAAAAAATATAGCGCCCCCCCCACCCCCTTATATAAACATATATATTTTGTAATCATCAGGACATAGGGCCCACTCTATCAATCTGAAAAATAAAAAGGGTGCTTTAAAAACATCAGGCTTTTTTTATTTCACTTTCAAATATAAGGTCCTAGTATCTTCCCTGAGCGTTGCCAAAACGCTTCAGCCTACTCCAGCAGCACATCCTCCAGTATCAGGCTGGGGGGGGGGGGGGGGAGGCTGACAGACTTAGTCAATCATATGCCTTGCTACTACCAGCATAGGGACTACAGTTTATACTTAGGCCTATATTTCAAGATTTCAATGTTTTTAAAGCAAGAAATGGTTACCAAATCTAGATCAATTGGTATCAAAATGATATGAATGTAATATTAAAATCAAGCTTGCTATAAATCGCCATAATATATTTTTTTTTAATTTACTCACTTTTTAATGATATAGGGCCTACGCGTATGAATTTGTGTGCCGAGACTTTATTCTCAGGACCACCAGAAAAATTGTAGGACCACCAGATTCTCTGAGCTGGTGGTCCTGTGGACCACTGCTCAAAAAAGTTTGTGTCAAACCCTGATATTGCGCCTTTTGTTCAAAAACCTGGGACTGTCCTAATGGCGGTTATATCGGAGATTGACGTCTATAAGTCAGGTTGATAAAATGAGCAACATTTCACCCACTACACCAAATGCTCAGCTCTTTGTCATCTTTTAAAAGTTATGGAATTTTTTTGAATTTTATAGTCTTGGCTCATCCACAGTTTTCATATAAGATTCATGATCATCGTTATATTGTACAACCTTATCAGTTTAACGTACATGCTTTATCAGGTATGGGTCCAGCCGTTTTCAAATTACAGCCCATTTAAAAACCACTGTGCGTATATAAGCACTCGCAGCGCTCTTCCGGAGAGTGTTTTTAAACACCCGGGCGTTTATAAACGGTTGACGGAAGTGCGTTGTATACTGCCGTGCAAAGCCAAGAGGCAGTATCTGCTTACTTGTTAAGTAAGCAGTTACTGCCTTTGGCTTTTCACGGCAGAATAACAAAGTGACCAGCCCCATAAAATTACGAATTACAGTGCATAACTTCATATGAATTTGCAATATGAAGAAGCAGTTTAGTTGGCTATATAATAAACTACATTTTACTCGCTTTTGTAAGGTAAATTCCAGCAGAACTTACCTAGGATTGTATCTCTGTTTTCTGCACTAAATCGTGTACACTTTAAGGAGGTGGGGGACTCAGGGTTCAGGGATGCAAATTCACATACGCCCGGTCGCCCGTGGCGACAAGAATTACACAAGGGCGATTGTAAATCAGCATGTCACTAGCCCTGCTGGCGACTGATTCCCTGTGCGATCCGCAGATCATGTGTGGCTATTTACGAGTAACTGCAGAGCGCCGCACAGCATGTACAGGCGTCGTCGTCGTGGCGCGCTACAGAGCGTTGTTTCGGCTCACACGTGATTGTGTGTATCAGAGACCTTTACGTTTGAGGAGCACTGAAACGCACATAATTCAAGATTTGGTGCTCTAAAAAGTGAGCAACTGAATCATGTTTGATGCTGACACACGTGGACATAAAAATGACGTTCACCAAGTTGTTAAACAACCTACTTACCAGTATAGGCCTACAGCCTGGTCAATCAGCGATGCGTGGGCGCGTGTATTACATGTGGCCCGATCTGTGGTAGCCATGACAGCCCACAGCGTCACTTATTGCGTCGTGGTTCCCAACATTCGTTTCACCTGATATTTCACAGTTCAAAATGGCGCTGATCAAGAAGATCATTTATCTAGCTCGCTGACATACATGTATGCTGACAACATTTCATTGCCCAACGAGCTGTCGGTGAATAGATGCAGTCTTGAATTGTTGCTGATTCTAAAAGACTCATGCATTATTGGCCTGAAAAATCAATCATTAATCTTACATAAAAAACGTCTGCAAAAACGTCTTGCAATTTTGTGTGAATACAAGCTGTGGCCAAAACTCCAGTTTCAGTCACACATAGGGCTGCCGCTGGCGCATGTATGTCGGCAGAAACGATGTGAATAAATGGACATAAGGGTGTTGAGACTAAGAAGGTCTAACTATGCTAATAGGCCTAACACAAACTAAATTACACCCCCAGAAAGGCCTGAAAAATACACCTGAGATAATCTTTTTATCCCAGTTATTTTGTGCCTTGCTGTGTCATGATACCATAGAGGCTAGAGCTCCATAGACTTCCTTACTTCTTTGTTGATATGACTACATATCAAGTTCAGTTACCTCGAATAGCCCCTAAACGATATGAAAGAAGATATATATATATTTTTTTCATGTATGCTTATTTGACATCATTTTTATGTTTAAAATGACTGACTTTATTATATTTGCAGAACGGTTTATGTTTTTTTGAGATGGCCCCCTTTTTTCATCGAAGTGGGCAACATAGCCCCTTCTTTCTCCAAGTTGGAATGAACACTAGTGAGCCAATGTCGGATTAAATTAATTGTCTGTACATGTAATAATTATGAATAGTCAATTAAATCTAAATGAATTATGGAAGGTGGAGTCGCCACCGGCTAATAAAATAAAGAAAACTATAATAGAGAAGAAATGCTGGTTCAATAACGTGACTTTATATGAAGAAAAAGGTGGACAGAGACATTTTCAGGTGGGGTGGCTGGACATATTTCACTAGCCCATTTACTCTGACTTCACTAGAGCTCAAACAGCTGCAGATGTTCTAATTAAAGCTAAAATGTCCACCTGCAGCAAAAATGCTCAGACTAAGCTTACGGAAGATGGGTCAAAAGGGGAAAAATCATTAACCAGTGATTCAGCCATATCGCGCATAATCCGGCAATTTTTTTCATAAAAACATTAAACTAGTAAGGGCGATTAAAAAATCATAAGGGCTAGTGGATTTTTAGTTCCACTAGCCCGGCTGGCGAGTGGATAAAAATGACGAATTTTTTCCCCTGGGGTTGGGGTCGATTATAATCATAATCGTTGATTACTATTTTTAATCGATTACATTGTAATCATAATCGTAATCATATTTTTTGAAATCCTGTAATCATGATTATAATCGTAATCGAGAAAAAATTATGACCTGTAATCATAATCATAATCTTAATCGATATACTCGGGACTTCACGTTTAAGGAGCGAGATCGCGCTCCATCGCTCGCCTAAACTTAATTAAAGGAGCGCAAAAAACAGCGCACCTCGACGTAGGCCTACTGGCTTAATTGTCATGATGATGCCTGGAGGTGACCAACCCAGACTGTGGCCCTATGCTAGCCCTAACATTACCAGCTTGATTACTTGAGGCGGCGGCATCATTCGCCTGTTCACACGCTTCTGTAACGTTACTTTTAGATCATTCAGCGCGCGCATCAAATCCGCCACTGTTATGCAAATAACAGTACACACTGACCATAGGTATAGTGTATACCGTGACTGTGTGCATCTGCACTGCGTGTGTGTGGCCGTGCAACGGCGTCGTGTGGACATAGAGCTAAAAATAGAACAGCGGGAAAACTCACGTGCATCACCCAGCAGACACAAGACGTTGAGTCAATGTTGGTTTAACGTTGGTCCAGCGTTAAACCAACATTGATTCAATGTCTTGTGTCTGATGGGCAGCGTCACATAGGCCTAACTGACATCATTTTAGACCTGGATTATTTCAAGACAAGACTACAGTATCCACATTCCCCATTAAGTTGGCGGCCAGAATATTTGGCGAAATCAGTCCCTCGCAATGTTAGCGTTCATAAAATTTAGAGAGCCCGAATCTGACAGCAGGTTATTTCATACAGTATAGACTATGTACTAGTGACGTAGGTCTACCATTAAGCGATAAAATGTCCATTTTCAAAAGTCGCCAAATTAGCCTAAATGGGACGCCAACACTTGTCAATGGGGTAAGCCTATACAGTATATTATCAGATTATAGGGACAGTGTCAGTGTAGCCGATTCAATTCATATTAGCAACTGTGACAACTGTAGTAGACTAGAGTAAATATTTCTAGTAGATCTAGGCCTATTACTGTTCTGAGTTCTCTCCTATAATTTTAATGTTGCTCCCATTGACTGAACAAATTGAATAGCCATTCTGTTTATAATGCAGTTTTAACATGTTTAATACTTAATGTTTAACTTCATCATGTTTATCAGTGCACAATTTTGAGGCGAGTCCGCGTGGCCTGCCGTGGTTTTGAAGGTGTGGGACACGCTGATTATTCACACCAGTGTGGCCTGTGACCACACTGGCTTTTTTAAGTAAAAATCAATATACTGTAATATGGGAAGTCTGATCTCAGATATCATCAAAATGCAAAGTTAATTCGCACTGATTAATGTTGTTTCCATACAGTGTTAGCAAAATAATTTAAAAATTCTAAATTAAAAGTGTGAAACCAAAGCATATAAAAACGTTTGTGCTGTGCGCATGACCCTCAGGACTATTGCAAGTAGGACAGGACTCTCTCATTTTTACAAGAGAGCGTCCTTCTGCCACACTGGAAATCTGGTCCAAAATTGTGCACTGTTTATAGACATTGTCATATATTTGTAACTCATTGTAGCAGAATAAATCTGAAGTTTTACTTGTAGGCCTACTGTTTTCTTTACTCTTCTTTAATATCTCTCTTTTATGAAATTAGGCCTAATGTTATTAATGCTCCCACGGACTGAACAAAAGTAATTATCCATTTTAATGCAAAAATAGTAAAACAAACTACCATTCATGGAGAGTGAATCACTCTCAAAGCAAATTGAGGAGAGCGATTTTTAGCTCTCCTTCATTTATCAAACGTGAAGCCCTGTATTCTACTAGCACTGTAATCATGATTATATTAAATCGTAATCATGATTTTTTTTTTGAGTATATCACAATAAATAATATATCATTTGAAGCGATTTTTATAATAAAAAAAATTAAAATTTTACTATTTAGAACAGTTTGGTAAATTTCGCTTTGAGCCTATAATACTAGCATTTCAAATATGAATATATATTGTTAATTTAGTATTTTCTTGTACTGTACAAGCATGCTACACCTCCCCTCTCCCGCCTTCGCACCTATAGTTGACTAATCGTGCATGAATATAGCCGCGTTTATAAAACTTGCACCCATTGCATCCCAGCATTCAGATAAAATGTAAAAGAACTGGTACAAGTCATTATTATCTCTGGTTATTAACTTTGGTTGACGGGATGCAAGGCCGTCAACCATATTAGTGAATTAAAAATATAGATTAAAATAATTAGTTGTAACATTGCTGCAGACAGACATCTCCAGAATGTAAACGGTCAATTACAATTATTATCATCGTGTGGTCACTTGGATTAACCCTTCACGAGAGATTTCAACAATTTTTAAAGTGAATACTTTATTGTTTTGTCGTTCTCAGCCAATTAAAACTGTCCGGAGCAATAATAATATATATTTCTGGGTATTTTTATTTATTTTAAAGATTATAGTTATGGTTACAGCTACAATTCGGTTTAAAACAGGCCGATATGTATATTTTACAAACACCTTCCAGGGGTAGAATTAAACGTTGATGGAATGCCAATCCACAGGACTGGCAAGTCAAGGAAACTTCCATTCCCGAGTAAAAATTGTAATTCCTAGAAATGGCCTTTGTCCTAGGATGGTTTTAAATTAGCCAGTTCATCAGAATGGCTAATGACTAATTTTACCATTCCTGCACATATTTTGGCAGTACCGGACTGGAGGAATGGCCTTATTTCGAGCCCTGCCTTCACCTGATACTTAGCAGTTAATGTCAATATATTATAACAATTTATATTGGAAGATCTATATCTAAATGCTAACATAAGGGGGACAATAATGGCATGTTTAAATCGCCTTCAAAACAGTACATAACCATGATAACGTGTTGCACGTCCCAGGGACCAAGGGTGCCCAGCCAACACATCTTGTTGATCCAATATTGGCCTTTTGTTGGGCCAGCGACGCAGATGATGGGCCAATATTGGATCAACAATATTGGATCAGCATCTCTTGTTTTCAAGATTGTATAGATATTATATAATAGGTTAGACGCTCCACGCGATGATCAACTGCTTGCACAGCAATCAGGCGCGACAGCTAATTGCAGCAGCTGCTGTTGGTGTTACCCACCCTACACACTTTTTAACGACAAGGTTGATATTATCTGCCTAGTTGTCAAAAAACGCAATTATATCGCTGATTTTCTTTGTTTGACTGTAAAAAATTATCTTATATCAAATATATTCCCGTACAAACGTAGACTATAGATTCGATTTGTAAGGATACCTTTGTTATCCCATAACTCGCATCGCAGATAATAAGTAGAATCGAGCAGAATTGAATATTTATTAGGTTCAGTAAGATCGTTTGTGGTATTTAAAGGGTGGCCCAGTTAGCGAGACGCTATTGAAACAAGAAGTGCGACACCTGATTAACGTTGGTAGTAATACAATAACTAAAGTTGAACTGATAAAGTTGAAGTGACATTCTTGAACACTATAAATAAATAAAACTAAGTAAATTTTAATTGCAGTTGTTGTTATTTAAAGTTTGTTATAGTATGTTATTATTATTAATAAGAATTTCTAAGGTGATTTTAATCACCCGTAATCGTGACTGTAATCACGAAATAATTATGATTAATGTAATCGTAATCATAATCGTGATTGAAAAAATAAAGTGTAATCAAAATTGTAATTGACAATTTTTAATGACGTGTGATCATAATCAAAATCGATAATTATAATGACGACTAATTGTAATCATAATCGTAATCGATAAATAAAAATGACATGTAATCATAATCAAAATCGTAATCATCAATTGTAATCGATCGCAACCCTGGTGGCGGTCAGTGGTCAGAAAATCTATTTTTCACGATTTTTTCTAATTAGATCATCGTATTTCACAGATTCTGCTTCTCATGTTCATTACTAAGTAGTGATGTGTTATAGTGTTAATTTATACATTATACCAAATCTAAGAGAAAATAGCTGATTTTATGGAATAAAATGTACAGTTAACCAGTCATATTGGCCGACCGTTTATAAATGTCCAGGTTTTTAAAAACACTCGCCAGAAGTGCGTTGTGAGTGCTTATCAACGCATGGTGGTTTTTATATGGGCGGCCATTTACAAACTGCTTGACCCGTACCTGTTTATATTCTTTTTAAAAGCATTTTTCGTCAAAATTTTCACATCCTGTATTTGTTTGCAGACATACCAACCCTTCCAATATTCTGATTGATTACAAATCAATATTATACCAAATTATTGCAGACATTGACATTAGGATTGTATTATTTTAGACAACAGGGCAGGTAAACTATGATTTTTGTCTGCCCTGGTGACTTTTAACTAGACCTGGAAAAGGTATGTAGGGCTAAAACCATGAAAACTTTACCCGACCTCCGGGCGGCCGTTGTGGACAGTTTATCCGACCTGGTCCTTTTTAACCTGCCTCAGGCGGCCGGTCGGACGTTAATGTCAATTGCTGTTATTGCATCAATGATTCTCTCACAAACGGTGAAACCTCCACGTACAGCTTCAAGAATGATTGTAAACGTTAACTTTTTCACATCAATCAGTATCTACAGATTTTAACTTTCTCAATGTCTTTTTTCAAAATGGAATTTGTATACAAATGAACCTTTTATGTGCAGTTTTCCTGTGGCTAGATATATATAAATGACACAGCCCGATGGAACTGCCTGGTGCACAGTTTGCTTCGCCTTTTTTGTTACTAATACTGTCTATTTTTTATGTATTGCAGATATTTAAATCACCACATACCAAACAACAAAATGTCTCGTCAAAAGACAGGAAAATTAAAGACAAAGAAGAGGGCCCATAGGGCTACTTCTAATGTCTTCGCTATGTTTGATCAAGCTCAAATCCAGGAGTTTAAGGAGGCATTCAACATGATTGACCAGAATAGAGATGGTTTCATTGACAAAGAAGATTTGCATGATATGCTGGCATCATTGGGTAAGTAACCTTAACATTACTAGAAATTAGAAAGCTATATATTTACCATTCACATGTCAGGCTATCTTTTAAAATTTCCATCTACGTGAAGAACTTTGTTTATCGCTACCAAGACCCACAACTTCAAGTGGGTGGAAATTTCTCATCGAGAATATTTCTTTAAATTGATACTAAACATTTGCAAATCTTGATGTGCAAACTCAACTCTTATTTAATTCCCAGTTGCTGTGATCCAACCTGGAAATAAAACTGATTAACAATGATTATGGTCATGTTTAGCATTAATAGATTAGAAGGTTAACATAGCAGCCTGGTGGATACATTAGATTTAATTGATAGAAAATCTGAGAAATTATATACCGGTAAGCCCTCTATCATTTGTGCATACCAGGGCACGAAATAAGGGCATTCCGGGCATACGAGACAACCCATTTTGCCGCCGGACAACCCATTATCATTCTCAGCTTTCCGTCAGACAACCAGTTAAAGATTTCCATAAATATGTGAATTGTTTCTGTGTATGCTGCAGATTATCTCGTCACAATTTGTGTGTTTCAAAACAGTATGGCAGGGGCTGTGCTGCTTGTGAAATCGTGAGACAGGTCACCTTCTTTATGTCTCAAAATTCGGACAACTAAGCCATTTTGTAGACAACGTGAAAGGCTAGTCTGGTTGTCCGGCGAACAATCAGACCAATCATCCTTATTTTGTGCATGCATACTTTCCTTTTTTTAGATTTATTTAAAAAATTAATCACTGGAGAATTTGAGTAGTCTGCCGTTCCTAATCATGCTAATTTGTTTGTAAACAGGTAAAATAAGTTTTGTTACTTGAACATGGTGAACTCCACAAATTGAATATATATAAATGATATATATAAGTTGTGGACCGTGGTAGCGAGATACAATTTCAATATATGGAGTATCCCTCTATTAAGCCATCCTAAAAAATATCCTTGTTTTCCGATTTCATGGTGTGAAAATTTCCATGCGGTAGGTCGGGAAAAGTTTTCTTTTAGACTGTCCAAAAATCCATGAGGCAAGTTTTATTTTAGACTGCCAAAAATTCCATGCGGGATTGCGGCAATTTTATTTTTATTTTTGTATTGATCTGTTGATATAAATCATGTTTGCACAAATAATTCTATTTTGTACAAGACACGTTGTTTTTCGACAAAAAAAAATGAAAAACTGAGAACACATTCATCATTTTCGCTAGCGTGGGCGGCCATTTTCTCAACGTGAGCAAGGCTTATCCTAGGATTCTAGAGACAGACGCGTGATCGAAAATTTGACCATTAGAAAAACGTTGTATTTGACTGCAATAAAAACTTTGTACATGCGCTGATTTGGACATGTGAGGGCGGAAATGTTTTCTTTTACTACACAAAAGGCCATGCGGTATCTTTTACCGCTATTTTTACTCATGCGGTCGGAAATCAGAAACAAGCATATTTTTTAGGATGGCCTTAGGTTGCGTTTAATTCATGGGAGTTCAGGGTGTTCTGAAAAATTGTCAGGGTAATGGGGATATTTTATGCCACAAAATTGGCCCATTGCTCTCTGTGTAAACGGGTTTTATCCGTGACACAAATCCTGGTCACGGCACCAATGTAAAAAGGTCTATGCGTTGACACAATCCTGGTCATACGCACCAATGTAAACGGGTCTTATATACGTTGACACGCTATCGTTGTCCCAATGTTCTGGCACGGCAAACACAACACTCGTGGATAAAATAATAAAGTCTTGAATATATATAAAATATATATTAAGCGTAAAACATTCAATTTCTCAGTACACGATGTTAGTACTTATATCTCGTTGTGTGATTTGTTGATAATTTTGCTGTTGCTTCAGTGATCTACAAGGTGTTAGATACCGAAGCAACTCCCACTAAACTTGTCCAAACTCGAAACGTCTCTGTTAGAATTCTCCCTAATTTCTCTCTCAATTTCCTCTGAATTTCCTGACGAAGGCTGTGGGCGCCTTCCTTTATAGCGGATCCCGACGGGTGCGGTCACTTCCTCTGATGAAATGCCGTCTACACCAATCAGGATCCTTACTATGATATACATTCACATTCCTGGGCTGTTTTCCAGAACCGACTCACACAGGCCACCAGAACTAGGGGACGTCCTGTATGACAATTAGTACTTGTCGCAGTACCGTCTCCACCAGGTGGTTCTCATGTAAACAGCCCAGGGTAGAATGTTTATTCCACCCTTTAATTACAGAAACCCCCAATTTAGACACCTGTTACTTAACATTGTTACATACCTCCCCCTATGGAATCCAACTTGTTTACAAGCTTGAATTCCATATTTCAAATCCCTTAGTAAAATCATATATAAAATAAAAATATAAGTTTCGGAGGTCAACCATCTTCCACCTATATTTTTCTTTTGTCACATAACATTATTGTTTCTCTACTTCATCAAAATATAATGTATAATCTCCTCTTCTCTCTCTGGAACAATGTCTTGAGCATGTTGAGTGGAAAACACTCTCAAAAATACACGATGATCACTTACAATTTACATTTTAACTACACCACTTCTCAGCATCCACTGCCTCTGGAACATAGTGTTTATTTACAGTCATTATCATCTCAAAACTATTAACTGTGTCTCGTAGGACGTCTCCTACACCCGTTAACCATACACTCTATCTATAATATCCAGTCATCAGGAAGACAGTCTGATTGGATTTCTGACCGTCGCAGGCAGAGCCAACAGGGCAGTGTTCTCACCACTTGATGTTTGTGACTTGCAGGTATTATAAAGTCTAGGCTGCGTATTTTTCTCAATTTTTTTTTTTAACAATTTATTAATTATTCCAGGGTATCTCCAGTATACTATGCCCACTGCACCTACCCCGCTATTATCAAAATCATTAACCCTCCCAGTGTAAAGGTAACATACCTGTGGCGTTTCTCTACTGGTGTCATAGTTTCGATCTTAGATCGATGTAACTTCTTTATCAATTGACTTAAGGGAATGTCATCTATGTCATTTAATTTTGGTAGTCTATTTATTTCATCTATTAGATCTATGTCGTCACCTAATTCGTCGAGCGTTCCCCACACAATGTCACCCGTAAATTTATTCAAATGGGTCAGCTTGCCTATAGATTTTAAATGATATTCTGATTCGTGATAGTAATAACGTGCTAAAGTCATTTGGTCAGCGAAAGCATGGCATGACATGTTTAGTTTACCATACGAAACAGCTGGACGAACTGTAGTCTGATAGCGTTTATTGCCAACAACATATAGCCGTTAAAACAATGGGTTCTACTGTAATCACTACCCATATCCATTGCAGCCACCAATGTTATTATGCCTCCAGCCGCCATGAGTTAGCAAAGCTCTGGCACTGTAACACAATAACATTTTTTCTTACCTGATGCTCGTACGTTGGTCTACTTTTTTTTTCTCTCTTAAAATTAAACCCATTTATACTATCTCATGTGTTGATAACTTCTTCTCCTGAAGTTATCAACTTCAGTCACATATCAGCATAACTTTCTACTGATATTCCCCCGATGATGGTATACTTGTGATAATTTGTATTTCTCCTTACTATTATCAACACCTCAACTTACACATGTACCAACTTACACATAAGCTGATATCTTCCCCTCGACAAGGGGTATACTCCGCTACATCAGCAACTGCTTATTGATAAATTCTTGTCCATAAATTTATCACGCTTATGCTCCTTGATAAATTCTTCTCCTGAATTTTATCAAGCGTTAATATCAGCGTGCACATCTACTGATATCTGTACCATATCCTCAAACCCCGGGCGATCTCTGTTACCGCATTGATAATTTCTTCTCTTGAAATTTATCAACTTTTTAACTCCTACAATATCCTCCTTGTTACCGCATTGATAATTTCTTTCTCTTGAAATTTATCAAATTTAATCCCATATCAGCGTTAAACCTACTACTGATATTTGCATCTCCCTGATCAGGAGAGAGCACCGTTCCTTCATTGATAAATTCTTCTCATGAATATTATCAACATTTAATCCCATATCAGCGTTAAACCTACTACTGATATCTGCATTATCTACCTCACCTTATTCGCTGTCGCGTTGTTCTTTACGTTTATCTACTTTTTAAAGAAAACAAATTTCTCTCCCTTTATGAACCTCGTTCTTTAGCAATTCGCGTTTTCACAATTTTTAATTGTGCTTACATAATTCTCAATAATCATTCATATTCACCTTTCATCTCCGCTAAATCTGAAATGTAACATTCAGATAATCTTAGCTCAACATGAGCACGGGGAGATTTCTTCAGATTTACCGTCAGACATGTTAGCAAATGTTGCCCTGCGTCTTATCACGCGTTACAGCTACTTTGAGCTGAACATACTTAGGTATATTTTTACTAACTTGTGATACAGGCCACCGTCTAACCATGTCTGCACTGTGTCTTCTTACATTTCGTATACGCACTAATATTATGTAATATTCCTTAACCCCAAATTAAATTTCGACTGTATTTTTGTTCTAGCATTAATACTGTATTTTAGAGTTAAAAGAAAAAATCCGAATAATACATTTAGCCCCTTGCAATAATTATTTAATTTCTGAAAATCAATACAAATCCTTACGAATATTTATTTAATTTCGAAAATCAACACAAAATCTTCTTGATTTGACCAATTTGATTTCTCAATTAACAATACCAGAAACGACCATTCTGAGTGACGTGTCCTAATAATATTATTTTCACGTCCTCGTTTAATGGCTCGTCTCTGATTTTTGGCTGTCCTATACTGGCGGAACATAACCAGTAACTCATTATTTTCGAAAATCACACAAAATCATTTTTGATTAACCAATCTGATTTCTCAGTTACACTACCGGAAACGACCATTATGAGTGACTTGTCCTAATAATATTATTTCCCAACATTATTTACGTCCTCGTTCAATGGATCGTCTCTGATTTATGGCTGTGAGATACTGGCGGATTATCCCCAGAATCTCCTCCATATTCACCTCTTCAGTTCGCCTTATATGTTTCCACATAATTTCTGAACTGCCTAATCAATCCTTCGATTGATCCTTATTTTCTGGGGCGCAATTATTTGACCCGCTCCTTATAGGCCTACTGCCTTATCACCTCCCCCCGTCACTGTATACTCAATAGTAAACAGTCTCTGTATACACAAGTACCTCCCCCAGCTTGTTTGCGTCTTTTTATGTCTGTCCGTCCGACCGTAAGTCCCCCAGTACTCTGGGCCCTAATGAGTATTATCTTCTTATTATTCTCAGCTGTAATATTTGTCACTAGTAGTCCCGATTATCTTCCCATTTTAACCCTGTCTTGATTACAATGCTGTTGTATAGAGCTTTAGTCCCCCCTTTTTAATTTTTTGAATTACATTGTCCAAATGTGTTTTCCCCGGGAGACCAGAGATACCAGTTAACTGGAATAATTATATTTTTGTTTTGTTTTTTCCAATGGATCAGCCAAAAGCTTCTTAAAAATATAAAGATAAATGAACATTAACTACAGCAGCCTAGAAAATAACTGACCTCCGACTACATGTATGTGTGTAGCCAACTATCCCAACGTTATGTAGCTTCTGTCTAGATCTTGTCGATCCTGCTCCGTCTGTTGTCCTCTGGGTCCCGTCAGTCCTGGCAAACGCCCAACTCCGTGTCTGTCCTGTGCATTCCCGTCAGTCCTGGCAAACGCCCAATTCCGTCTGGATACTGATTCCTTCTGGATCCCGTTTATTTATCCCCGTCTTGATAACAGTAGCGGCTTCTGATAGCAACCACTACATTAACTAGTACTTATCCACTGATCTTTGTTTTGCCGTGCCAAGTCAAGTCACTTTGTAACTTTCCAACGTTGTTCAACCAAGGTTCTTGAAATGATTTAATTTGCTTATCAAATTAAAATCCTGGTCATGACACCAATGTAAACGGGTTTTATCCGTGACACAAATCCTGGTCACGGCACCAATGTAAAAAGGTCTATGCGTTGACACAATCCTGGTCATACGCACCAATGTAAACGGGTCTTATATACGTTGACACGCTATCGTTGTCCCAATGTTCTGGCACGGCAAACACAACACTCGTGGATAAAATAATAAAGTCTTGAATATATATAAAATATATATTAAGCGTAAAACATTCAATTTCTCAGTACACGATGTTAGTACTTATATCTCGTTGTGTGATTTGTTGATAATTTTGCTGTTGCTTCAGTGATCTACAAGGTGTTAGATACCGAAGCAACTCCCACTAAACTTGTCCAAACCCGAAACGTCTCTGTTAGAATTCTCCCTAATTTCTCTCTCAATTTCCTCTGAATTTCCTGACGAAGGCTGTGGGCGCCTTCCTTTATAGCGGATCCCGACGGGTGCGGTCACTTCCTCTGATGAAATGCCGTCTACACCAATCAGGATCCTTACTATGATATACATTCACATTCCTGGGCTGTTTTCCAGAACCGACTCCCACAGGCCACCAGAACTAGGGGACGTCCTGTATGACAATTAGTACTTGTCGCAGTACCGTCTCCACCAGGTGGTTCTCATGTAAACAGCCCAGGGTTTATTCCACCCTTTAATTACAGAAACCCCCAATTTAGACACCTGTTACTTAACATTGTTACATCTGTTATTTTAAGCTGGGGGTAACAATTTTGAGTAACTGGAGGGTTTGTACATATTTTAATATTATAAGGGCTAACGCACGATGTGGGGGTCATGGAAGTTAGATAAATTTATATACAATAAGCATCTCTTGCTGACCAGCTGAGCCTAACATACGCCGAAACATTATATACCAACTCATTTAGAATCCTCAACTTAAAAAAAAGGGAGGAATACTTGTTATTAAACGTGCTTTTTTGATATGTTTTTTTTTCTAATTAAAGTATATATCATGATTGGAACAGTCCTGGAATTCCTTTGGTCCATAGAATTCGGTTATCTACCCACCCTCTTCCTAGTAGGCTAATTGTAGTCTTCAGTTTGCATAGATACAGGTTAATAAAAGACTGAAAGGGGGTGGCATCCCTGGCCTCCGAGCTACATAATGGTTATATAGTCCTTGGTGTTGGGATCAATCACCACTGGTGTAAACTTTTCCACAACTCAACCTATTTTTGCCTGACTAGCTGGTATATTTAAAAATATTATTTTCAATTACATTAAAAATTGAAGCGGGTCGCTTTAAGAAAATTTGAGACACATCATCTGGTAAGCTTCGATGTTTAAATAGTCAAGAAAGAATTTGTGAAATGTGTACCTTAAACGAACCAGAAGATGAAATACATTTTTTTTGCTCATGTTCCCTATATATATATCGTTTAGAAGCCACTTTTTGATGAAGCAATAAAGTTTAATGTTGAGTTCCAATCACTTCCTAACAATAATAAATTTATTTGGCTAATTAACAACATTTGGAGAGAGGTCGTTAACTTTTTGCTAGCTGCATGGCAAACAAGAAGCAGTGTACTTTTTTCTGTGAAATAAAAAAAAAGATAATATTATATTATTATGATTGTGGATGTACTGCTCTGTTTACCAGTTGTTTACCGATCTGCACGCATATAGTTTCCTGTCTGTGCCGACAAGCGTGGATTCTCTGTTACATGTAACCTAACTTGTGATGGAGAACCCACGTGACTGCCGGTACAGTCAGTTCACAGCAATAAATATAAATATGTTTTTTCTTTTATTTTTACTATACCAATAGACAAAAGAACAATGTTGTAGATTTGTAGGATAAACTTAACAATACATCTATGTCATTTTTGTACAGAGACATTTTTGACTCTTATCGTAGTATATCCAAACAAACACCAGACAGGTACTGTTTCATTGACTCAGTCAAAATATAATCAACGTGGGGATATTATAGTTTATTGTTGGTTGGGGTAACTTGTGTACTCCAGTTGAGTGTTGAGTGGTTTTATAACAGCTATCCAAGAGCCATAGAGATAAGAAAAAAACACTTACTACTGATCCCTGTAAACTGCACAGCTAGTAACTGTAACCTGCTACAGCTGATCTAATATTATGTGAGCTCCAATTCAACCCTAACCCTTATCCTGCTGATCACAACTATTATTGTTTTAATTTGTATCATTTGTTTATCAAATCACTGATATTTGGAACAAAATGTGTGTTTAAATCAGGATTTGCAAAGGATAGGTTTCGAATTAAACAAATAGTAATTTTCACGCACTTTAAGTTGTGGGTCGCGCTAGCGAGACACAACTTCAAGTGGATGAAAATTTAAATAAATTAACTTAGCAGGATAATTGTTAACCCTTTCAGTGCAGCGACCGACTTTGTCTATCGACGTCATATTCTGATGATGTCCCTGCAATACATATCTATAGTGGCCATAGACCCACAACATGATGATTTCAATTTGAAAAAAACATGGTTTATGCAAAAATATGTTAAAAGATCTCTTTGCATATATATGAATCACTAGGCATATTTGAATAAAATTCTTCATTGAATAACAGTTCATATAAGCCATAAAAATGTTGATGTTCAGTTCTGATCTCTCATTTGAAATATAACACTTGGCTATTTCTGAAAATCAAAACAAAAGCATGACATTTTTGTTCATTTTGAGTTGAGAATTGCCGTAGCGATTCATAAATGCAAAGTGAATGTGTTACGAGGGCTAAAGTCAGATACATGCATTTTTATAAAGAACCATACTGTAGTAATTTGGGTCGTTCCAGCTTTCAGCAAAGAGGGTGTGTAGGGTAGAAGAGTTTGAGTGTTCTTAAAAATGTATCTATTTGACAAGTACAGGGTATGGGAATTTGTTGTGCAAGTACAAGTATTTGCCCGATGCCAGTTGCACAAGAAACTTCAAGTTGCCCACTGGGAAAAAATGGTTTTCCCGAGCAGTCCTGGACACCTGCTGCTGATCCCTGAACATTAAATCAACATTGGGTCAACGCCTTGTGTTTGCTGGGCTCACCAAGCACCAGGCGATCAAACAATGACGTTATGAGGACCGCGCAACATAAACAGTAACCTGGGTTTATGTTGTGCGGTCCGCATAGTGTAATATAAATGAAATGAAATAAATTTGGTTTTAGGCCACCTTTGTAGACATATAGGCTAAACTGGGTCAGGAAAACCTCGTGAGAATGGTGAGATGAATGAGATGACACTGCCCTCGAGGCACAGCATATTTAACTAGTTTGATTAAAGAATAAGGAATTTTCATCGCCAATTATTATTATAAAGGAAACGGCGCAATTGTTATTTATCAATAATGGTAATTTTGAAAAATGTTTTTTTTTTTTAAATTTTAATGGCGTCGTCCTTGCTGTATATAGATGCATAGCGACAAACAGGATATGACTACATAATCTGATAATGTATACCACGTGTACATCCAACCAAGCAAGATCTTTTAGCCATAATATCCTGCCAACCGGTGAACACCGTATACATGGTATAAGTTTCCAAACAAGTTCTAAACCAAATGATTAAGTGGATGTTCTATTGACTGATTAATGATTTTTTTTTTAAATAGTTTATTTTGAAGCTGGAAATTGCCACTCTCGCTTCAAATAGTATCCACCAACTCAGGAAGACACCCTACATTACAATTATATACAGTTTCTCAGAAAAAATAATGTCGACTTCGGCGTTGGGTTAATTCTTGGACATGATTTCAAAATATACCGTGTGACCAGCAAGCTACCCAGCCAACACGAGACGTTGAACCCATGTTGTTTTAATTTTGATCCAACGTCGGAGACGGTGGGCCAACATTGAAACAACATTGGTTCAACGCCTTGTGTCTGCTGGGTAAGAATCAGGTACTAGTATTGAGTTTGACGATATGTCAACTTTTCTTGGGGGAGTATTGAACAGTCAGTATAGATATAGTTATGTTGGGGTACTGTAGGATATAGTACAATACGAGTAGTGAGTAGCGGTACTCTGTATACACAGTATACTGTCTCGGATGTCAGTCAGCCGTCACATTACACACATACCTCACATTCCATTCGTGTGATAAACACTACTATGTCACGCACTGGGCTCCAGAGGCTAAACTCTCACAGGCTCACCTTCACACAATTTATGTGTTATTTTTATCTGATAATAATGATCTACTCATCAACAATTATGTTCGTTACCTGCCTCAACCCTTAAAGCGGTAATACATTTTTGCATTGCCCATGTAGATGTATACCCTGATGACATCGCAAGGCTCTGACACAGTGACCTCCATTTTAAAATGTAATAGTTCCAATACGATCACAAGTTTACGCCTGCTGAAAATGACCTAGTTTTCATAGGCACTTGAAATATTCGTCTCAATTTCTTGGCATCCGAGTTTTTTGTCAGGCAGCGCGAGTGTCGTTTTTACACAGCTGGCTGTGTAAACAAAATGGTGGTTAGTGTGACTGGGCCTCAGTCATACCGGATAGTAGATGTAGACAAAATAGTTTTTTCAATTTAAAATCGTCATAACTGTCTTAGTTAGCTCTTTCCGATTCATTTGAATACCCATGTTACGGGTCTACGGCCATTAGTACAATTTCTACGAAATTCCTGATGTTTATTTTGGACAACCATGTCAAAAATATCAACACGGAAATTTCGTCTCTATATCTAGCCTAACTGTTAAATGCACAGCACACAAAAATTAAAAAAAAAATTGCAGTGCTAGTCTATGGACACGTTTACATTATATGGTCAAATTAAGAAGCCAAAATAAGATCCGATTTTTTGTGTGATTTTAGCCTGGGTATGGTCCTTTAAGAGATACTTTACAAAATAGCTCTCAGCACATTTAAACACTCAAAATGCTTATTTTCAGTCTTTTTGTTTGACCAATACATTTGAAGGAGAAATTCAAATTGTACAATGTCACTGTCTATATTTAATGTTTTGGGCTGTGAGACACAACTTTAGTTGAGTAAAAATTACAATTCTGTAATTTGGCACTTTAAGGTTAATATTTTCAATTCTAGATATAGAATAAACAGTTCGGCCTGAAGATACGAGAATTTAATCAGAATACATTTAAACATATATGTATGTTAGTCTCTGACCCTCTCCGTGCCTGAAAACAAAACTCTGCTGCTGGTCAATATATGGAATGAACAGCTCTACCTGAATATATGAGAATTTAATCAGAATACATTTATAGACAATACTTTGCGGACCTCCTATTTGCCGACGACATAGTCCTATTTCAGAATTTGCAGAGAGCCCACAGGCACAAATTGACTTATTTTATAAGTACTGTGAAAAATGGAATTTGATAATAAACATTGCTAAAACAAAAATAGTGATTTACAACCAAATAAATGCTAAACAATCATTTTTTTCACACAGGCCGAAAATACGCTTGAAATCGTGGGCAAATATAAATATTTAGGTCTGTGGTGTAGTAATGATAAAAAATATATTTGTTAAAAACTATCGTATCTGGCTGAACAAGCTCGCAAAGCAATATTTACAACTAGAAAATATAGTTACAACTTAGGACATCTTCCGCCTTAATTGCCTCTAAAAGTATTCCTAGCCCAGATAGAGCACATACTGATCATGTATGGTAGCGAGGTACTATTTATTGGTAAAGAAATATCTGACTTTGAGATGGTTCATTTATCACTCTTGAAAAACCATGCTTGGAGTCCAACAACAAACCATATCAGTTACTATTTATGGGGATACAGGAAGGTATCCTCACTTTTCAAAACAACAAATTCTAGCGTTGAAATACTGGATTCGCTTGATCTCCTTGCCTAAAAGCTGTTATTTGAGAATCGTGTACAACTCACTGGCGTCTCTTGACTTTATTGGTGAAACAAATTGGTGCTCCAACATCAGGTCATTATTATTCCGAATAAACCACTCCGACGTTTGGGAAAATCATAAGATAGAAAATGCCAATCGTTTCAGCAAAAGGTAAATTATGTTTGATTAATACATATAAAGTTAATTGTTCTAGCAAAGCCCGAAACTCCATAAAATTGCGAACGTACATAAAGTTTAAAGATAATTTAATCAGACTAAATTTATTGTTTTAAAACATAAATATATGTTCGTTTCTGACCCTCTCCGTGCATGAAGACAACACTCTGCTGCATTGTATATCTTGCCCAATCAATTCTAGACCACGCTATTATCGCACTTCATAGTTGAAGATCCATTGCGTAACAAGTCTGAGAGGTTGAGATTATTATATTTGACTAACAACCATTTTTGTGGCTAGCCAAGTGGACCTATATTTAACCAAGCCATTGGTGTTTTTGAAACAGACCAGTACTAGCTTGGGAAAATTTCAGTCTCACTTGAGTGTTTGTGCCTGTTTATGTCCAGACTGGAATAAACTGCCAGAGTAGACTGTAATATCTCCCTCTGTAGATGCCTTTAAAGCACGCCTAACTGCCTAAAGACTTCGCCTAACAGCATCACCCGTTAGCCTGATACTCCACTAGGAGGACTGCTGACTAAAGATACAGATACGGATACAGACAAATGGTGCCCACCCCTCTGGAGCCTGTTACACAGTATACAGTGACCACGGGGCGTTGAGCCGCTGTTGGCGTCCAGCGGCATTGGTGTTGACGGGTGGTCAGTGGGTCCGGTTTGGTTCGTCTGCCAGACACAATGAAACCATAGCCCAGTGAACACCGGGCGTTGATTTAATGTGAGGCCAGCGTCGTAGACGGTGGACCAACATTAAATCAACATCGTTTTAATCCTTCAAGTCCTCACGATGCATTGAGGCATCATTTTACATCCTTGAAAACAGTCTTAATTTTCCAACAACTAAGGGTTTTAGAACGAAAATTTCCATGAAAATGGTTCACCAATACATGGCAATTTTCTTTAAAGGGACTGGCCCACGCTAAAAGCATCAAAAAATGTGTGATTTTATTTTGGCTTCTTAATATGACCATATGATGTAAACATGTCCATAGACTAGAACTGCAAAATTTTATAATTTGTGTGCTGCGCATTTATCAGTTAGGCTAGATATAGAGACGAAATTCCCGTATTTCCTATTTTTGACATGGTTGTCAAAAATTCGAAATCAGGAATTTCGTCTCTATATCTAGCGTAACTGATAAATGCACTGCACAAAAATTATAAAATTTGGCAGTTCTAGTCTATGGACATGTTTACATCATATGGTCATATTAAGAAGCCAAAATAAAATCACCGATTTTTTAATGATTTTAGCGTGGGCCAGTCCCTTTAATTTTTAAACCATATCAAATCATCTTCATCCACTACAAGTCGAGAATTGCGGCAGCAATTCGCGGCTTGTAGTGGATGAAGATGAGAATGGTAAATTCGGGCTTGAAAGGGTTAATGTAGCGTGTTTACTGGGAAGTAACGGAATGACAGCGTAATTATACAAATCAGCGCACAATCCATGGTGATGCCTTTCACCCGCTGGGTATTAACCCTATAAAGCCTGAATTTACCATTGTCATCTTCATCCACTACAAGCCGCGAATTGCTGTCGCAATTCTCGACTTGTTGTGAATAAAGATGACTTGAAGTGGGTGAAAAATTTAATAAAATTACCATGTATTGGTAAAAGTTTCTTGGATATTTTCCTTCTAAAACCCTTTAGTTTTAGCAAAATGAAGTCTGTTTTCAGGGATCTAAGATGATGCTTTAATGCATTGTGAGGGCTTAAAGGGTTAAACAAAGTGCACATATACTCTCTAACCCTTATCCTGCTAAGTCAATTTATTTAATTTTTCAACCACTTGAAGCGATTCACAACATCAAGTAGTTAAAAATTATTCATGATGGTTAATTTGCGACCAAACAAATCTTGATGTTTAAACAGTCATTTCATCCCCAATAACAGTGAATTAATCGGCTGATATAACGGATTAACCCTTGTCCTGCTGAATTGTTTCAATTGTATTTTTCGTTATTTGAAGCTGGAATTGCTAACGCAATTTCCAGCTTCAACTGACGAAAAATATACATCTTCTAATTTGAATTATTTGACTTACTGAACATCTACCACAAACTATATTATCCATTTCAGTGACATATTATTTGGCTTAAAATATGCTTAAAACCGTATATATCCGGGTCTAGCAGGACAAGGGTTAAAACGACTATTGTCGTGATTAGCAGGCAGAGGGCTGAGTCATCTGGACGCATTTTAACAATTTGCAAATAAAATAAAAAATGGGGTTTTAGGTCACCTTTGTGCACATATAGGCTAAACTTAACCATGGGGAGAGGCCGTTGATTGATGTATTTGCTTTACCCGAAAAATCCAGCATGGCGGTGACTGAGAGCGATCCCGACCACAAGGTCAGAAAAATGTCCATAACTGAAATGTAACTGATTCTAAAAAAAATATTTTTTACCCGATTATTCCCCGATATTTTCCGATATGACAGTCCCACGATTTTGTACGCGGTCAATCTGGGGCTGAAACCTATTTCAGCCACTGGGGCTAGGCTAAACTGGGCCAGAAGAACCTCCTGAGGATGGTGAGATGAATTTATTATGACACTGCCCTCCAGACACAGAATTCGAAATTCGAGCCCTGGCAGTCTGAGGCCGAGCACGCTACCTCTCGGTCACGTAGGTTCCCTACAATATTGAATCTTTACGATTGAGTGGGGAAGAAATATTTTGTTTCTTTGAACCTTAATGACTTTCCAAACAGGCAGCTTCAACCACTGCACCAGAGCCCCCGCCCGTATTATTATCAATATATCTTGTGTTCAGTTTGCAGCCAGTTGTGCTTTTTGTCAAGTGTAGGCCTACTCGGAATCTCAGAATTCAGACCTGCTAAATATAAATACATCCGATAAATAACCCTTTTTGCTCTGATTGCTTCTTGTAGAGAACCCATAAAAACACGTTTTTTATGTGGATAATAAAATACTGTTTTTACAAGCACTTTGAGTATTAAACCGTGGCTCTGATCATGGTAACATTGGTTTCAAATCTACGAGCTTGGATATACTATTTTACTTTCTTTTTAAAAATATATTTTAATTTCGAAAGATCTAATATTGTCCAGCCATTCGCTGTTGTCTGTCACGCCACTACAATAAGATTAACCCTTTCAGTGCCGTGACCGACTTCAGACGTTAGAATTTGACGTATACAAGTCGATCCCCGCACTGAAGGAAATAAATATTTTTTTAGTGTTTCATCTAGGATTCAGAAGGGGCATGGCGCCACCGATCATTGGGGGCACCTTATATCATGCCCACCGGGCACCCAGTTGACTCGGTTGGGCATTTCCAACACCCCCCCCCCCCCCCCCAATCAGGGGACAAACAGAATCAGACATCGCAAGTTATTACCATTATGTACACAAGCCGTTATCAGGTATTGTGTCATAGGTGTGAGTGCGAGACATAAGTGATCATGGTGTTTTCCACTGTGACAATGGCCTGCGTGGATTAAATATGACGTAACAATAGTTTAATGAGGCACTTCACTGTCTGAATATTAGAAGGGCAACATGGTGCACCTGAAGGGCAACATGGCGCACATGAAGGGCAACATGGCGCTCACAAAAGGCAACATGGCGCTGCGCCATGTTAGAAATGGCTAGATGAAACACTGCTGGTCGTAGTCCCTTAACATAGGTATTCAAATGAAGCAGAAAGAGCTGACTAAGACATTTATGATTATTTTCAAATTACAAATAACCCTTTGATCTCCATTGTTTATAAAACACTATTTCAGCGTTGTATAATTTAATTAGTTTCCCGTTTGCTGTCGTTATCAGGCATAGGTTTTTATAGTGAGCTGACACATCCCAGCAAACAGACGTTGGCCGGGCGATAAAACAACATTGGTAGACGTATTTTGTCTGCTGGGATTTGACTGACGTTTGTTTCCGTGGAAATGATCGCTACCAGTTAATTGGGCAAACACGTGTTTGCGATAACAAAGCTTGCAGACATATTATTTTTATCGTGGCATGACCAATCTATATGTTATACTGGCTGCACTGCATATAAAACAGGGACAAAACAGAGAGGTAGTTAATGTATGTATTTGATGACCTTAACAAGTATGTGCGCCAACGAAATCACATTTTCATGCACTACATTTTATTGTCATATAAATAGAAATGTAAACAACTACATTTCACACATTGTTTCATAATTATCATCTCGGGCCAAAATATTTGCTGGTGAGTTTTTGCCCTCTAGAATTCTTCTTATCTGGTGCCCTGACACGCTTAGCTACGCTTGTATTGTTTGCCCGACTGTTTGACATACAGTGTGGCTCTGTCATCTCAATTACACGACATATGCCTGGCTGACTCATACATGGTAATACCAAGAACTTTATAAAGTTGTTGCTATTACCTGATTACCACAAAACACTTCATTTGTGTTACCAACATAAGAAACCGCCACTTGAAGGTGCAAAATTTGTTTAAGTGAATTATGAAACGTGTTTTAAATTTTGAATCTAACTTGTCAATCATCGAAGTTCTAATGCTAAATAACTCTCCATCACTGGCCATGCAGCCGATACAGGGTTAAATCTCTGCTCTTCTACTTGACAGGGTCTACTGCAGACGAACGCTACAACAACTCATCGAAACACATACTTTAATCAGGC
Organism: Flabesymbios commensalis; assembly: GCA_964017125.1. Lineage (NCBI taxonomy): Eukaryota > Metazoa > Annelida > Polychaeta > Terebellida > Flabelligeridae > Flabesymbios > Flabesymbios commensalis. Next base: position 11,226,389 of record OZ024902.1, read on the forward strand.
TAATAGTTTGAGTATTTGTTGTCAAAGAATTCGTGAATTTTTTTCTGTTCATCTATCAGTAATGTCAGTATCAATCTATCTATCCATCAGTCAAACAAACAAACAAACAATCAACAATTAACCTTTTTTGGGGAATGAAATATGTATGTAAACATCAAGATTTGCAAATATTTGTGCTAAAATTGAACAAATCTGAACAATTTTCACCCACTTGAAGTTGTTCGTCGCGGTAGCGAGACACAACTTCAAGTGGGTGAAAATTTATGTAAATTAACTTGGCTAATAGCATGATAAGGATTAACCCTTTAAATCCTCAAGATGCATTAAAGCATCATTTCGCATCTCTGAAGAATGACTTGATTTCCTGAGACCTAGTGGTTTTAGAACGAATTTTTTTATGGAACTGTTTTAAAAATAACAGTATATTTTTCTTTTTTCACCCACTTCAAGTCATTTTCGTCGACTACACTTCGAGAATTGTGACAGAAATTTGCGGTTTGTAGTGGAAGAAAATAACAATGGTAAAGTCAGGCTTGAAAGGGTTAATAATATTCCGTATTATTTCCAGATCTGTATAAAAATCCTTTGAGAGCTGTGGTATTCTAAATGCAGCATAGCATGACTCCCATGTCGTCTGACACTCCGGTCTCGACATAGTACATCGTACACACCCAGCCCCTGTATGAATTAGTAGCTACCACTGCGTCTAGCTTTATCTAAATTGCGGGGCAACGTCTACAAAATTCGGCCAGAGTTAAACCAATGTTTAACCAAACTGTTTTATGAGGCACCGGACGTACTTCTGGAGCTCTGTCATGTGGATGTGGTCTGTTAGCACAGAAACAACAAAACTATCAGACAATGCCGCTATCAACACATTATGTACTAGAACCTTCACGTGGTAGCCACAATCCTGTAATCAAGCGAATACGTCCAATTTGAAGTGTTTTTTTGTACTCGGTCTAAAATGTTTAACCCTTTCAGTGCGGGGACCGTCAGAATCTGACGTTGACGTATAAAGACGGTCCCCGCACTGAAAGAATTAAACATGTTTTAATGGCCGTGGACCCATAACATCAAGTGGGAAGAGCTAACTGAGACATTTATGATGATTTCAAATTGAAAATAACCCCTTTGATCTCTGTGGTTTATACAAAAATATTTCAGCGTTGTAAAGGTTAAAGCAAAGTGGTACTTTTTTCTTGAATTTGCCATTTTAACTCATCATCCACTGGAAGTCGAGAATGTTGCGGCTTGTAGTGTATGATAAATACAGTTAAAATGATAATTATGTGAGCTAAAACGTTTATTTTTGACACGCAGCTTTGATACAATTCTAGGGTTTTCTGCAGCCTCAAGATGTTTTTTTTGGGGGGGGGACCTCTAGAAGATTTGAGGGGTTAAAGGGGGGGTAAGTAGAGTGAAATGTGTGCACTTTTTTCTAGGGGAGTAACCACATTTTGAGGGTGGAGGCCCCCCTAGAAGGGGCCTTTAGGAAACCCCGGATTCTGGTCCAACACGTCGCCCCTTTGAATATGATAAAGTGACAGATACACCCTTTCATATCCAAGGTTATGATGTTTTATGGTAATTCTACACATTGAGTCTGATCCTTGAGTCTGATCTCTGGTGATTATAAGGTGGCTCCGGATCATATTAAACGGAGCGGAATTATTTAATGACATTCCCCGAACCATTCAGTTCTTATCTCGACCCTGTCAGTCCGCCGCCACTATGTATAGCCGTGGTGGTTTATGCATGCAGACAGGCAGTACGTGGTATGGTTTATGTATGGTTTATAGATCTAATCTCATCTGTACCACCATATCCGCACATTGTACTCAAGAAAATCGCTTTGAAGTAGAGGAAAACATATACTTCATAATTGTTTTAGAAAAGCCACATTTGAACAATTAAGCAATCTTTTCGCAATTATGCACCACATCACGTCATGTCAGATTTTGAATGTCATGCATTTAACCTTTTCAGCGCTGTTGTGATCTACTTTAGACGTCGGAATCTAATGTCTGACATTTAAAGTAGGTCACATTGAAAATAACCCTTTGGTCTCCATGGTTTATACAAAAATATTGCAGCGCATCAACCCTTTGAAGCCTGAATTTACCATTGTCATCTTTATCCACTACAAGCCGCGAATTGCTGTCGCAATTCTCGAATTGTAGTGGATGAAGATGACTTGATGTGGTTTAAAAAATAATTATTGGTAAACCAGTTTCATGTAAATATTCGTTCTAAAACCCTTTGTTGAAGGAAAATTAAGGCTGTTTTCAGGGATGATGTAAAATGATGCTTTTATGCATCGTGATGGGTTAAGGGTTAATATTATGGGTCCTGAGCGTGGTAAAATAAACCGCTAATGAAGTAATCAATGTTTAAATTTGATTCCCATTCTAGTTTTGCAGACTTCATATATGTTACACCATACGTTTCTATTGAAAGTTATTCGTCACACCTACTTGCAGTTATTGAGTGCAAGTCCTAATCTCACCACAGATCTTACGTATTAATTGTGATCTAACATTTGAAGCTGGCATTGCGACGCGATTTGCAGCTGCAAATGAATGAAAAATACCTCTGCCGTCCATGGACCATATAATATTGATGCTTTTATTTCACACTTGCACAAACTAACTTGATGTATTTCGGGCAACATTTTTTTTTTGCTATGGAAGTACAGGCTGCCCCGAAAGTGTTAAACTGTGTTAAACTAATACAGTGATTTGGGAATTGCAGACACATATTTAAGTTCAATACAATCATATCTTAGATGCTGATAAATATGATGTAGTATATGATTACAAGTACAACAATACCATGTGCATGAATCCCCAGTGTTATTGGGTGCATGTCTTAATCTTACCAGAGATCTTATATATTACGTACTAACTGTATAGTAACACTTAAAGCTGGCGTTGCCGACGAGATTTACAGCTGCAAATGAATGAAAAATACCTCTATTAACCATAATATGAATATAATGATTGATGATTTATTTCAAATTTGCACAAACTTGTTTTTGGGTCATATTTTTTTGCTCTAGAAATACAGGCTGCACAGAAAGTGTTTTGTTTCAAACTAATACAGTTATTTGGAATTGTAGACAAATACCAATAATCTCTCACATTGTCGATAAATATGATGTAGTATATGATTACAACCTTACTAAATAAATGTGCATACACTTATGGCGACCCCGACTGTATGAGCTGACTGCCTTCTGAACCGTGTACACGAGTCGTTGAACTGGTAGTACTTCAAGATTGGCCTACCATCAGCGCCACTGAACCAACTTCGAGCCAAAGTTGCGTCAATATCACGCTTCTACCGTGACGCTTCCCAGTAAACACGACACATCCACCCAATGCTATCCAACGTTAGCCCACCGTCTTCTTGTCCCAACATTGAAACAGCATTGAGTGCCGCAGTTGCTGGCCCAACATTGAAACAGCATTGGGTGAATGCTCCATGTTTGCTAGCATGAGACGTTAAGCCAATGTGGTTTCAATGATGGGCCAGCGTCGTAGACGATGGATCAGCATTGAAGCAACATTTGCTTCTCGTCTCGTGTTTGCTGGGTGAACAGTTTGGGGTCACCCCCCTCCCTCTCCGCCCAGCATTGGGTGAATGCTTCATGTTTGCTGGGGTTGGACAGTTCAGGTTACCCCCCTCCCCCTCTGCCCACTGTTTGTCATGATGCCACGGACCCGGATACAATGACTGACTGTTACTACAAACATTCATGTCCGTAATTTAGTCATTCACCTATTGATTCTGAGCCAGGTCCGTACCATTGTGGCTAACTCTTTAACCCTTTGACCGCCGGTCCCGAATATATTCGTGTTTTTTTTCATTTTTTATAACCACATAAGTACCACATTTTAAACATGTTAAGATAAAATGTGACTTTAAATCAGCAAGAATTGAAAAAAGTTGACCTCCATTTTGTCAAATCTGAATAATTTTCACTCACTTGAAGTCGCGTTAGCGAGGCACAGCTTCAAGTGAGTGAAAATTCTAAGTGAATAATTTGGCGGTTAAAGGGTTAACACTTTCTGTTATCAGACGCTGAAACGCATGGGATATTTAAAAAAAAGTCATTTTATTGAATGAATGAATTGAATGGAAAAAATGTTATAATGCCTCATAATAGAGACGTTCTTCATAATAGAGACGTACTTTATCCCGATGCTGCATATTAATACCGGTCCACCGTCTGCGACGCTGGCCCAACTTGAAACCAGCATTGGTTCAACATCTCTGGTCTGTTTGGTTACTATTTACACGTAATCCCAAACCGACTAGAGCAACATAGTGTGCAACTTGTCGAAAATGTCCACGCCCAAATGTTTACTTAATATATGATATCGTATTTTCGTTAGTTTTATTCAGTGGTCATTCATAATAGGCCTATATCAATTAGTGTTGAGGATAAAAAAACTATACAGGGAGTTTTGTTATTCGTTAAATCTGTGAGCTTTGTCATCCCATAGTAGGCCTACTTTTATCAACCATGAGCCTATCAACCCGTGACGACGTCACGTGACTTTCACGTTGCTATAGTGACCGTCAAACTATAGCTAATTATGTATATTCAACTGTGATACTAACAAAGCAGTATGGGGTCTAACTTAGAGGTTGTTAAAGGTTCTTCACGTTTTTTTTAGAGGCATTGAACTCAGATTTTTTTGCTGCTTAAGTTCATTTTACCGTCAAGAATGATTAAATTTGAACTGCCAATATACTGCTCTACACCTGAACATTAGCACGTGCCGATAGTGCTTAAGTGCATTGTCTTACTCTTAACCACTAAAGCGCTAATTTAAATAATTTAAATTTTCACCCATGTGAAGTTGTGTTTCGCTACCGCGACACACAACTTCACGTGGGTGAAAATATATCCATAGTTGCTTAATTTGAGACCAAACATTAACAAATCTTGATGTTTAAACGCTCATGTCCGTAATTTAGTCATTCACCAATTGATTCTGAGCCAGGTCCGTACCATTGTGGCTTACTCTTTAACCCCTTGACCGCCGTTCCCGAATATATTCGTGTTTTTTTTTCATTTTTTATAACCACATTAAGTACCACATTTTAAACATGTTAAGATAAAATGTGACTTTAAATCAGCAAGAATTGAAAAAAATTGACCTCCATTTTGTCAAATCTGAATAATTTTCACTCACTTGAAGTCGCGTTAGCGAGGCACAGCTTCAAGTGAGTGAAAATTCTAATTGAATAATTTGGCGGTTAAAGGGTTAACACTTTCTGTTATCAGACGCTGAAACGCATGGGATATTTTAAAAAAAGTCATTTTATTGAATGAATGAATTGAATGGAAAAAATGTTATAATGCCTCATAATAGAGACGTTCTTCATAATAGAGACGTACTTTATCCCGATGCTGCATATTAATACCGGTCCACCGTCTGCGACGCTGGCCCAACTTAAAACCAGCATTGGTTCAACATCTCTGGTCTGTTTGGTTACTATTTACACGTAATCCCAAACCGACTAGAGCAACATAGTGTGCAACTTGTCGAAAATGTCCACGCCCAAATGTTTACTTAATATATGATATCGTATTTTCGTTAGTTTTATTCAGTGGTCATTCATAATAGGCCTATATCAATTAGTGTTGAGGATAAAAAAACTATACAGGGTGTTTTGTTATTCGTTAAATCTGTGAGCTTTGTCATCCCATAGTAGGCCTACTTTTATCAACCATGAGCCTATCAACTCGTGACGACGTCACGGTGACTTTCACGTTCCTATAGTGACCGTCAAACTATAGCTAATTATGTATATTCAACTGTGATACTAACAAAGCCGTATGGGGTCTAACTTAGAGGTTGTTAAAGGTTCTCCACGTTTTTTTTTAGAGGCATTGAACTCAGATTTTTTTGCTGCTTAAGTTCATTTTACCGTCAAGAATGATTAAATTTGAACTGCCAATATACTGCTCTACACCTGAACATTAGCACGTGCCGATAGTGCTTAAGTGCATTGTCTTACTCTTAACTACTAAAGCGCTGATTTAAATAATTCAAATTTTCACCCACGTGAAGTTGTGTTTCGCTACCGCGACACACAACTTCGCGTGGGTGAAAATATATCCATAGTTGTTTAATTTGAGACCAAGCATTTGCAAATCTTGATGTTTAAACGCTCATTCCGTTCCCAATTACTGTGATTTGACCTTCTAATAAAATGGCTGTGAAGCCTGAATTTACCATTGTCATCTTCATCCACTACAAATCTGGAATTTCAGTCGCAATTCCAGATTTGTAGTGGATGAAGATGACTTGATGTGGTTTAAAAAAATTAAAGAAAATTGCCATGCATTGTTAAACCAGTTTCATGGGAATTTTCGTTCTAGAACCTTTGGTTGTAGGAAAATAAAGTCTACTTTCAGTGATGTAAAAAGATGCTTTAATGCATCGTGAGGGCTTAAAGGGTTTTAAAAACGACTATTGTCGAGCTTAGCGGGTTAACCCTTAAAGTGCTAATCACGTCCATAGCCGTTTCGCCCCTTCTAGCGCGGGAACGTCTTTATACGTCAGAATCTGACTCTGTAGACGTCAGATGCTGACGTACTAAGAAAAATAAATATTTTTAATGGCCGTATATCTACAAGATAGGTATTCAAATGAATCGGAAAGAGCTTTACAAATTGGAAAACCCGTTGGTTTCCATGGTCTATATAAAAATATATCGGCGCTAAAAGGGTTAATCTCTTTTATTTCACCTTAAAACAATAAAAAAGAAATGAGAAATCAGCATTTAATTTGTGATTATTAATGTTGTTACAGGGAAGGACCCTACAGATGCCTATTTAGACGATATGATGAGCCAGTCTCCTGGTGCCATTAACTTCACGATGTTCTTAACGATGTTTGGTGAAAAGTTAAACGGGACGGACCCGGAGGATGTGATAAAAAACGCGTTTGCGTGTTTTGACGAAGAAAATACGGGTGCGTACATTATTAAAGTATAAATCATTTGATGTGAATCAATCAGTTTTGTTGTTAAAAATCGAAATGTTAAATTATTTTTTTTCAAAGCATTTTTGTTGCTCAAAATCTAACTGTTATAAGTGTTACCAAACATATACATGTAATTATAATTATGTAGTAGAAGTTTGGTTTGCTTTGCAGTACACATTAACATACACTATGCTATACTATGCTAGTTTTATCTTTGATTGTGACTCGCTTCGTTGGTGGTAATTATTATGAATAATTTTTAAGGAAAAACATCTTGACATGTTTCATAATAAGGAAACAAATTGTAAGAAAAAATACTATGTGTCATGGATGCCACTCAAATGATCAATGTAACCTTCTAAACCAATGCAGTTATATATTTGTTCGGAACTCAATGAAAACATCAACATAACATTTGTATATAACATATCACGCGCTCACTTGTTAAAGGACCAATTAGATGGCGCAAAACACTGTTCCCTTTATTATCAGCCATCACCCGATGTAAACGCCTATCTGCACATATAGGCTGTGGGTCTTGTGTAGTGTTCAACCCTTATAACGCGGCCGTACTAGTAGACCCATAACATAGATATTCAAATGAATTGGAAAGAGCAAACTAAGACATTTGTGATGATTTCAAATTGAAACAACCCTTTGATCTCCATGGTTTGGATCAACGTATTTATGCGCTAAGGGCTAAACGCTGTCATCTGTCGCACAGCGACGCGAGGGTTCATCCCATCTCATCCAACATGACGAAATGTTTCTTCTTCGTCCACTAGTAAAAAACTAACTACATGTAACTACATGTATCTTGACATTCCTGCAGAATTTCATTTCTTCATGCCTCCCAGCAGTTTTAAACTGGGGAAAGGTTAATAACCCTATATATTTTTGATCATGAGAATATACTCTTTAAAAAGATGAGCTGGTCTTTAAAGTGCTGTCTTTTAATATACATATATATGAACATTAAGATGCATTTACCTACCTAAATTATCAAAACAACACGGTATCTATCCACTATGATTGAAATTGTTTGTTCTTTTTTTAGGTTCTATAAACGAAGATCGATTACGAGAGTTACTGACAACTATGGGCGATAGATTCACGGAAGAAGAGGTAAGGATAGTTCAGCTCGCCACTTTACAAAGTAGTAAATACGACCCTTTAACCATTAAAACGTTAAGTTATTTAATTTAAATTACAACACATTAGAATGTGTCTCTCTACTGCGACAAAACAACGTAAGTGGGTTAAAATCACCCATCAACAATTGCAAATGTTGATGTTGAAGTATTACATATCTTTATACGTCAGAATCTGACGTATAAAGACTTGACGGTCCCCGCACTGAAAGGGTTAAGGTCGCAACTCAAACTATTTTGTACCTGCTGGGCGGCCAGCCAAATTTTCTGATTGTATTATATTATTTTCGAAAATTACAATTCCCAAATGGAAGTATAACCGTTATGTTTATGATAGGAACGTATTTAATTTTTTGATAATATATGCTCTGTATCAATGGAAGTATTGATAAAAATTCAATTATCTATCACAACACTTTAATCCTGTTTCATAATAAAAAAGAATGTGTTTTCCCGTTTGCAAAATGACACATAAACCCTTTTAAATACTAGAGTGACTAGTTGACCAAACAATATTAAGTAATTTATGACATTCTTTATTCTGCAGGTTGAAAGTATTTTCCGTGAAGCACCAATCGACCGAGAAGGAAACTTCAATTACATTGAATTCACTCACCTTCTGAAACATGGCAAAAAGGAAGACTGAAAATAACTGTTTAAATTAAGGGAAACAACACATGACCCTGACTTAATATTCTGTGAAGGGCACGAGGCAGCTTGCTTCAGGCTACAACATCAGACTGTACAGAGAGCGCCAACGCTTACACACATTTACTCGCTTTCTACTGCCTCTAACTATACAACAATCTCCTGTATGCAATCGTCTTTATGTTTATTCGTGTATATACTCACTCTACTGGAACATGATGGTGGTAATAAGACCAATTGTTAAAGCTTCACCTTCTAGTGACACCCATATATATTATATATATGTGTGCACACGAAAATATTTTAACATTTCTTTATACGTCAATATCTGACGTCTGTAGACGTCATATACTGACCTATAAAACGGTCCCGGCGCTGAAAGAATTAAAACATTTCTAATGTCCGTGGACACATAACATAGGTATTCAAGTGAAGCGGAAGAGCTAACTTTTATGATGATTTCAAAATAAAAAAACTAAGGTTTTCATGATTTATACAAAAATATTTCAGCGTTGTAAGGGTCGACCTGGATTTGGTTTTTCTGAAAAGAAAGCTGCGTCTGTACCATCACTCCATTGATATCAGCTCATATCTGGCTACGACGTAGCCAGATATGAGCTGATATTAAAGTAATGCTGTGCAATATTTAACAAAAATCTGCACTATTAAATGATAGACAATTTTGAAGGCAAAATGTTGTGCCCCAATTCACATTGACTCTTATTTGTACAGATTTTTACATCATAATATTTTTTTTATTCCGGTGGCAGGATATATAAACTGATAAAGTGCAGCTCCTCACATTATGTTGAGTCAGCTTTAATAAAATTTATCAAGGACGATGGTCGCCACCAGTATGATTGAAGCTTGGAATTTTGATTGAGAGGATCGAAATTTTGTCCACCAATCAAATGTCTAGCTTGAGTCAAATTTCCACATTCTACCATTTCTGTAATGAGTGAAACATGTTTTTATTGATTTACTATAAATGTATATTAAGTATCTGAATACCTATAGATTATCGTTAAATATTATCTCTTTTACCGTTTGTAATGTTGGAAAAGGCATCCATGCTGATTTCCCAATACTATTCGACCCACTAGGGAGCAAATGTATATGCCACTTCACAAAGTGGCAGATACGATAATTTACTTCACATGTCGATGACGTACTGGTTGATAACTTCTTTTTGTGCAGACCAACGTGGCATAAGTGTATTGTGTTTAATGTATGATTTTAAACAATGCAATTCCTCATTTTATGCATCTACGCTGTGATCATAAGAATTATCGTCAACCTTGTTCCGTCCTGTAGTGGCATTCAAGCTACATTGTGTTCATGACATTCCACCTCCGAACACTTGATTTCTCAAATCTTTTTCACATGCTATCATTCCAATATTCTATCGTCAAATGATTCCTGTTAAACTTAGAAGACAGCGCCAGGTTAGCTTGTTATAGTGATTTCTATTTTTTCGCCACTTTGGGAGCCTTAACCCTTTCAGGCCTGATTATATCATTTTCATCTTCATCCACTACAAGCCGTGAATTGCTGTCGCAATTCTCGACTTGTAGTGGATGAAGATGATTTGATGTGGCTTAAAAATTAAAGAACATGTGTGAATTTATGAAGTGGCACCTATGAATTTGTTATCTCAAGGCGCCTGTTTCTATTGTATATATCCACAGTAATGATCTAGCTATTATTCTTGCTCAGCTTTGTAGAAACCTCACTAAAGTATAAAACATTCCCTTAACAGCGTTGCTTTATATTAAACTAAGCCAAGACTAGGGTTGTAGAGTAGTGACCGTATTATATTTTTGTATCTATTTCGTTTCTTGATATTTAAAGAAAGAAAAGTGAGTTATCAGCTTTGTTCAATTATTCAAATGCCACGTAATAAACTGGGGAATACGATAACGATAAATTTGTTGTGGTAAAAAATTATATTTATTTAAAAATCCATCACTTCATATTTTGTTATTCAGATTGCTAATTATAATGGAACAACGATGGTCTTACCTAATTATTTTATCATTTTGTAACATCCAGACCATGAAAAATGTAATAAAATACATAAGCCAATTTTTTGTCTTTTATTTCTTTATTATACGTCAGCAAAAAATGTAGAAAATAGTTTCAGGGATGTAAATTATAAGTACTCCAAGGCAAGCCAGAAATTGTATACGAGACTGAGATATTTATAATAAAGGTATATTAGTCTCTATGAATGCTAGTTTATTAGGTGTGTGGTTTTGGAATACCAAGGCACGCGATAAACTCCTGTGTGACAGACTGTGATAGTTTTCACTACAGGTGGTAGTTTACCACTATAAAAGGGCTGGCTGGTGCGGGTCTATCTCATCAAAAAGCTACCTTGAAAATGAAAGGAAAATTACAATTGAAAAAGGTTAGCTTTTTATTGTGGCGTTTTGGTGACCAGACGCAGACTAGGCATGTCGTAATTAAAAAAAAATGTTTTAAACCAATGAGATATGGCACAGACTGTTTCAGATTAATGTATTTGCCAATAGGTTTATATACTTAAGCAATATATCCTCAGCAGACTTAACGTCAGCAATGCTGTATTAAGACCTTGATGTATTACTGCAGGCTTCTACATATGCTGTATGGACGACACCAGCAGGTCATGACATACAACCAATCTGATCTACTAGCTATCGAATCCAGTTGCAGACCCTAATAGTCCAATTGCCGCTCTTACATGTTCAATAGGAACTTAGAAATTATAAAAAATGTAAGGTGTTTCTATTGATTCATATTCTTATCATTTCACTGAACAAATTTAGGTATGTTGCCCAAGTGGCAACTTTTGGCAACTTTTTTTATTGGCATAATTAAATAATTAACATTATCGGCTTAATCTGCATTATGATCTAAGGTAAGCAAACGTATGTGGTTGCTGCTCTACTTTATCAATATACACATGCAATATAATATGTAAAAGCTAGTTAAATTCCCGTTCTATGTATTGCATGATGCAGTGAATTAAAGGGTTATTTCTACATATACGTCGAAACAAATTTTTTATTTATTAAAAATAAAAGCGACAACAAAACAAGCTTGTTAACATGGTCAATGGAAACTAAAAAAACCTAAATTATTGGCCATATCTATATTTGACTAATGTTTTCTGAACCCAGAAGTGTATTTGCTTAAAACTGAGTTTCATTTAGATTTGTACATGGCATATATATATTTAAATGCGTGAATATCGCAGCCTTTTTTTTTTAATGTGTATATTTAACCTGGGCTGAAATATGAAACATTGAACTTTGCTCGACATTTGAGGGTAAATTATTTTTCCCGCTTGCATGTGCATAATTTTGGTGTGCTGAACTCGCATATGTTAACATTCCATCTTTGGTATCATTCACCTTTAAATAAGCAAAAAATCACATCTGCTCTCTAAATTTTTGTTACATATTATTGCAAGATGTATGGTTTCTGCATGATTTAGAATTGATAAATTTATGTATTATGTTTCTGTATCAAAATGACCTATATTTGACCTTTAACTTCAAAATGGTTACATACCTTTTCTGATAAATTGGAAACAGTGTGGTCTATCCTCTTGTTAATTCTGTGGAAAACAGGAAACTCCCTATTGGTATCAATTGATGACGTCATCTCGGATTCCCATGGTTTAAATTTCTAAATATAGCAGCACTACCACTGTGCTCCTGTGACCATTGTGCTCCTGTGTCCACTGTGCCCCGCTCTCCCCTAACAGTAAATATATACAAAAAAACGGTAATCTTGTATTTAAAGGTCAAATAAACGTGTTCCAAAGACACTAGAAAATAAATTTATAATCCAAACGTTGCAGAAACTATCAATTGTGCTTTCATGTCTGAAAAAAAACATAGAAAATACGGGGTTTTCTTTAAATTTTGGCAGCCATTTTGTGTTATGCTAATTTGAGGGCGAAGGTCATCAAATATAGAATTTTATCCGACAGATTTGAATTCAGTACACACAAATTATGTAAAAACAAGTGGATATAAAATTATACACAACAATTCCGAGTAAAAAATCATGTCTTAGGTTTCAGACCATGCTAAATACACATAGATCTCATATAGGTGCGATATTTTCTTGTTATCCCCCCCCCCCCCCACACGAAGAAAGGGCGGGGGATATTGTCATCACTATGTGTGGGTATTGTTGAATTTTAAAGGGGCAACTAGCGAGCCACTCAAGCAAAACAAAGTAAATAAGCTGGTGGACACATGTTGGCCAATGCGCCTCTGCTCTCAATTGAACGTAGTTGCCATGCCACGCCACCTGGCGGACAAGTTATGGCGTGACGACCCCATTGATGGCAGACAATAATTTCAGACGATATCTCGCAATGCTTTTGCTGGATTGTTTACATACTGCACACACACATCCCTCAGGGTGTGTAGATGTGTCTTTTGGGGGTTATGACCTTTCACCTATTTTTTAACCTTTGATTTTGAAGCCATCATTGACTTTAATTGATGACGAATGATAAGTTCAGTTTCTGGACGATATCTCTGAAGCGTTTGCTGGATTGTTTTTATATTGCATACACACATGCCTCAGGGGGTGTAAATGTGCCTTTTGGGGGTTGTGACCATTGACCTATTTTTTAACCTTTGACTTTGAGGCCATTATTGACCTTAATTAAAGGTGGGTGATATCGTTAGCGTCAGCTCTCTTGTTCTCCTTGATATGCTTATTTTCATAAATCCAAAATGGCCGCCGTCGGCCATCTTTTTTTTGACAGAATAGCCCAAGAATCTCATTCTTGACTAATTTGAATACACTGATTTCATTGGTATGGCTATCTTTACGATTCATCTTGGTGTCAAAACCAAGATGGCTGGCAGCGGCCATCGTGATTTTTTAACAGGATAACTATAGCATCTTATGTGATACCTCATGTTTGATTAATTCGAGCACACTGATTTTATTGGTATGCTTATATCTATGAGTCAAGGTTATCCAGAAGTCAAAAACAAGATGACTGCCATTGGTTATCTAGAATTTTTAACTTTTTGCATAATAACCTTAAAACCTTAAGTGGTAGGCCTACCTCATTTTTGACTAATTTGAGGACACTGATTTCATTCGTTTGGTTATTTTTTACGATTCATGGACATTTAGAGGTCACAACCAAGATTGCAATTGTCAAGCATTGTGAATTTTTAACAAGAGAGAGAATAGCCTAGTAATCTTTTGTAATACGTCTTTTTACCAATTTGGCTATGTTTATTTCATTGGAATGGTTTATTTTACGTTGCAATTACATCTAGATGTCAAAAACAAGATAGCGACCAGTTATCAAGGTCATCTAGCGGTTCCAACCAAGGAAATCAGCTATAACGATAGTTACTTTTAATTTGGTAATTGTTGAAAATATGATATCAATGTGCAATTTGGTGGATTATTCTCGACTAGATAGATCTACCTTGAATAATCAACAACGATTATCTTTAATTTTAAATTTTTGAAATAATATTATTGCAGTGTGATTTTATACTGGATTAGATCTATCATGAATTATCCCATGATGTAATATCTTAAATGGCCACAAATGTCCACCATAGCGTCACCAGATGTTGAAAGGCGAAACACAATCTAGTGCAATTATGGAAATAATTTATTTCTTAAGCAAAACCATTTTAATCAGTGTATGTTTTGAAGAAACGCTATATTTAAAATCTTTTAAAACCATGTTCGAAGTGTTGAACAATGTCAATCTCATTGCAATATTTTAAAAAAAACTTCAAACATTATGACACAATGACTTGTCGGCAGCAGGTGCTATATATAAACTCTTTAAACTTTTGGATATGTTTGCAATGTTAAATAATGTTAAACTCATTGTAACATTTTAAAAATATCTCAAAAACTATCAGGTGCCACTACATCGTGAAATGCACATACGGGAGACCTTCTTTGGAAAATTTGTAATTACCACTGCACTCCCTCTTACACTCACACTCAGTGAGTTCCTTAAGGACTTTAGCTTCTAGTGGAATTGGTGTCAAGAATGGCTACCATTCAGAATCATTCGCTTCCCAACCCTACGATCTACAGGGTTGAGAGCGACCTGATCATTTACAAGACACTGGCTCCATATGGGAAGCTTGCAGTGTAGAGGGCAGTGTCAAAGTGTCTTCTCATCCTGATGGCGTTCATATATAGCCTAGGGCCTACAGGTGAAAGTGCAAGAGCTATGTGAACACAATGAGTTTGATACCCGCATTATTCTGCATACAGCACATGCTACAGAGAAGCAACTATTGCTCATCCCTGACAGATATGCAGGCTAAGGGGTTCTTGCCGTCATAATCTTTGTCCGGATAGTAGATAAATTGTGGGTCGGCTTTGGGTTATTGTCACAAGTATTGTGATGTGATGTGCAGAGCTCTACCTGTATGTATTTCACTAACTAACCGGGTGCGATACGATATTTTTTTCACAGACTGACAATAAATCAGAATAAGATATACAAACGGTGTTCATTTGAGTACAATATGAGAAAATATAACACTCATCAAATGAATAAAATGTGAGCCTTTAGGCGAACACCTTATATTCATTGGACATGTGCTGTATTTTCCCATATCGCACGAAAAATGAACAACGCTTGCAGCTCTTTTTATAGACAGAGTGTCATATGGGCTGATACCGATATACGTTTCATAGTGAAAATCACTGCATAGAGTGTGAGAAGTGGTTGTCGATGACAGAACTAACACCTGTTGATGGGTAGGGTGGGGCAAAACGTCCTACCTAAGGGGAAAAGCTTATGATTATTTTGTACTTAACATTTTACAAAATATAACATGGTATCGAAATTGTGAAGGATGAATGTTGAAAAGTCACATTATATCCTTAAACGCTTAGAGGTCTTATTGATTCTTTGAACCATGAATAACATATTTTCATCAGCTTAGAGAAAAGCTCCCGTTTTTTTAAATAATAATATAAAAATAATTTTAAAAATCTGGTATTTTGCTTACAATGTGATGTCTTAAGTGCTTTCTGACCATACTACTATGTCGGGCGTACCCGAAAACCTTAGGATAGACACCAAAATCTTGAATTTTTTTTCGAAAATTATATCAATTTAATGTTGACCTTATCCAATCAGTGTTTCATTGAAGATTCAGACACAGTAATAAGTTATATGTGGTATCCCCATGATGTTACCGTAGTGCCAAATACATTAAATAATGCCAATCAGAAGTTTGGTTTTATTCACCAAAATTTTGGGTCTAGGCTTACAGGCTCAGTGGCGGATCCAAATCATCACCTTATTTAGGGGTTTCCTTATGATTTGGTGGCATACTGAGTGAGAAACAGTGCCCAATATGCCTTAGATTGCATAAGAAAACCTTGAAAATTAAAAAAAATCCCTGGGGACGGGCCCCTCGACCCCTTTACAGTAAACAATTTTTTTTGTCAAAATTTACCCCCCCCCCCCTGACTGAAAAGCTAGATCCGCCCCTGCAGGCTGTGCGATTGGAGTCCAGACTTCTTATCAGCCAGGCTGTTGCTCTGCAGAGCTATAGGGAATTAACCAAGTCAAGACAGCTGCAATATAACTAAATGAAACAACATGGCCTCATGCACCACCCTAAATAAGTCAAAATTGGCCAGGTGTCGATAATGGAATCATGACACAAAATATTGTTAATGTTTCTGTTCCAATCTCTGTCAAATAAAAAAAATACAAGCAGGCTTTACTTTTGTGAATATTTAATAAGCACACGTTGTTTCCGTCATGTCGGATATCAGATATAACTGTTTCATGATAATCTCGCAGGGGTACAGTGGTTTAAAAGAATGTGTGTCTGATTTGTAACAGGGGGTAAGAATAAGAGCTAATTTTGAACTTTGCTGACGTTTAAATGGACTGTAGCACAAAATCTGTCTGGCTACCAAACATATATTGCACCTGTTTTTGAAAAAGGACAGATCAGGTTTTGTCATGACATGCGACACTACATGTGGATATTGTCGAAAAGAAGTGAAATCGGCCCCTGGAATTGAGGCAGTTTACGTGTAGGCCCCTAGGCCTATTTTAATGGGAGCGGCATTTGGGGTGGTGACACCACATAACATGCGTCTTTTAGTGTAACTGTACTTTGAACACAAAAATAGTTCAATAAATTCAAAATTTGTCATAAAAAAAACTGATTCAAATAATTAAAATGATTTATATATTATTTTTTTAATTAAAAAAATAAAGTAAATTCGCAATATAGCCCTTATATAACTAGAAGAGTCTAGTTTTTTGTAAACAAAAAAACTGGAGATGTCCCCCCTCCAGCAGCATCACCATAAAGGTTGATATCTGATACATGTAGGCCTAGTGTCAATGGCTTTTGTAATTAATGTTAAATAATGGCTCTTGTGGACAGTATAGACTATGTATTTTCATGTGGCGGGACCCGTTTTTTATATCTACAGTAAATAAATCGTCTTTAGGCTCAATCAGTTAGACAACAGTTTTAATATCTTCACACCCAGCGATGTGCGAAACATAATTTAGCCTGTCAACACTCCCACAGTCTGCAACGCTGGCCCAGCATCAAACGTGCACTGTTTCAACGCCTCGTGCTTGCTGTAGTGCGGGTCTGGCACCGACACCGATCCAATGTCTGTTAAATGTATCCATTTAGCCCTAGTCAGTACTTCATGCTCACGGTATCGTCATAAGTACCGGAACGATGCTTTGAACCAAAGCTGGGTTAATATTGGCTGTCTGTGACGCTGGCCCACATTCAGTGTGCCGCCAAACACGACACAGTAGGCCTAACCCAATACTGGGCTAAGGTTGGGTCAGCTTCGTAGACAGTGGGCCTAGAATTGGACCAACGTCTTATGTTTAACCGTTTGCACAATAGAAAGTGCTGCACAGACGGACAGACAGAGTGGACAAGGGTAAACCAACATGTCCCCACAGCTCGAGATTTGTGAGAGAGGGGACATTATCGTGTGGGGTGCTGGGGCGTTACCAATATCGGGTGTAGGCTGACCTGGGGAGACGGCCAGTTGGCATACCGGCAACTGCCCGCACTGAACACCGATCCTAATAATTCAATCTGCCGTCTTGGCAATGGTGAGCAAATAACTTCTTTAACTCTTGCTTCTGTTCATTCTCTCTTTATTATAGTTTAGACATTCAACTGTGCACACAATGACAATGTTTAGATGGACGCGACGACCTCATGGCTCACTGGGCGGGGCCTAGCCCGCTGGTTGAATCGCAAGTGAACGAATGCGCAGCAAAACGTGGCGTGGGCCAGCGTCGGCAGTGTCCACCAGGGGGCAGCCTCTCTTCAGAGGCTGAGTCCTGCCGAACCTCGCCAGAACCTGTAGCTGGGTCTCACAACAAAATTAGTCTGGTTCATTTTTCAGTGTGCTCAAATTAGCCCTCCCTATTCAAAGTATTGGGATTTAAGGTATGCCTGGGTAAAACCAAAAATTGGGGTAATTTTACATAAAATTAGTGTCCCCAGGACTTAAAAGGTCCGCATTTTGATTTAAATATAATAATAATAAAAATAAATGGTGCAACTTCACGTTTAGGCATTACTACCTAATAATGTTTGGATAATTTGTAAAAAAAAAATATATATATATGGTTTTATAAGAGCTCTATGTCATGGAAACGTGGAAAATGGCATGTCCCCAGAGAAAATTCCACTATTTAAAACTTCACTGTAGGATACAAAATCACAATATAATTCTAACAATTACGTTTCATGGCTAGACATTGTTCACTTTAACTAATCAATGAGCAAAATTCGACTTAAAATTGATATCGATATAAATAATTTTGATGAATATACATGTCCCCACATTTGCACTCTACTCCGTTACCATTATTGTAGCATGCCCCATCAAGTGAATAATCATGAACTAAAATTATAGCAAGTGTAGTTTGACACACTAAAGGGCCTTATACGAGTTTTTTACCTTGAAAGAAATAATATTGTTGAGTGACAAGTTATTCGAAACAGGTATTACCAAAAAGTTAGAAAATATACTTTTGTTTTTACTACTCCGTTCCTAGCCTTGTGGGTATAAAAACCAGTTGGGTTTTATGATTGTATGCCTACAACAGTTGCTATGGGGACTATTTGCACCCGTATGATATATTTTTCAATTATTGCCCAGATCTTTTCATTAATCCCTAAAATACTTTTAATTTTACTACTCCGTTCCACTCTACTCCGTTACCAAGAAAAGGGAACGGAGTGGTGAATTGTCAAATTTTATGGGTTTTACAGTCATAATGATTGATGATATAGTCTTTTAAAACATGGCTCGTTGTCCCCATATTAATAGAGCACCCATTTGTGATCGATGTTATGATAAGAAAATATACAGTTTATATTTATGTCGAGCCAAACATTTGGTAACGGAGTTGAGTATTTTTTGGCTTGGTAACGGAGTTGAAATAAAGATTTTTGTTCATCCCATCAATTTTTTTTAAAATTTTTAGCAGTTTTGATGTACGATTGTTTAGTATTATGCTCCAATAAGGATATCACGTTTAAAAAGTGTGATGTCAAGCTAAACAAAGTAACATAATTTTTTAAATGGTTTGGATTTGGTAACGGAGTAGTAAGTGGAATGCTGCAACTTTTTTAAAATGATTTTTTGAAGCAAAAAAAAATTTCTAGCGCAGCCAGTGGCTTTTTCATGCTCTATTGGGATCAGTGCACCAAACCTATAAAGTAGTTTTCCTCCTCTTTGATGGTCACCTCACTGCCATTTTTGATGCTACAAAGTTACCCCAATTTTTGGTTTTACCCGCCTAACCGAGGGCTAACTAACATGGATGTGCTAAAAATATTTTTATTGGAACACACACTGAATGAAATAACTCCTACACAGTGCATAGACATTATGAACATGGTCAACGAAACTAGGCCTAAATATGTATACACAGTGACATGCTTGAAAGCTAGGCGAAACGTAAATCGAACCAACCCATACCTGCTGCCTTCTCAACACCTGCTATTATCGCTCAAACATAAATAAATGAAATAAATCTAACACAAACTGTTTTATTGTTGTGTTTACCACTGTCTATATTCGGACTAGGCAGTTTTGTCATTTACATGAGATAATCAATTGTCAGTGAACCTCTTGTTAGGCTTGTATTCACGAGATCATGTAAAATATTGCCATAGACTGCATAGTCTGCATGTAGTAATTACATTTACAAATTACAGTCTGTAAAAGTGTAACTGTGTCTGTAACAGTGTATACTCGCCGTCAAATTAACCAGGATCGCATGATTTTCGGCGATTTCTTCGTCAATTCTGAACCGATTTTCTTGAAATTTTGCAAAGGCCATTTTTCTATTCAAATCCTAACAGTGGTGAAAATTTCGCAAAATTATATTTAAAGAGACTGGCCCATGCTAAAATCATCAAAAAATCGGTGATTTTATTTCGGGTTCTTAATATGACCATATGATGTAAACATGTACATAGACTAGAAATTCCCGATTTCTAATTATTGACAACCATGTCAAAAATAGGAAATGGGAGAATTTCGTCTCTATATCTAGCCGCATGTAACTGGTGAATGGGCAGCACATAAATTATAAAAAAATGCAGTTCTAGTCTATACTATAGTTGCAGTCAACTTCCACCAGCGTTGGGTGTTTTTTGCTGATTTCTCAGTCAATTCTGAATCAATTTTCATGAAATTTTGCAGGCACTCTTTTCAACTACTCCGGCGCCTACCCTGAAAATTTCGTGAAATTTTAATGAGTATTTCAAAAGTCAGACCATTTGACAAGTAGTGGAATTTTGTGAGTAAAGCTGATAGCGTGCAATGGGTTTATAGAGGAGCGTCATAATTCGCAAAAACTACATGTCAAATGGTCTAACTTTCAAACTACATGATATTTTTCCCTGAAATTTCAAGGGAAGTTGCCTTAAGACTAGAAAATAATGCTTGCCAAATTTCATGACAATCGGATGAAAATTGCGTGAGTAATTAGCGAAAAGTATGCAACGCAAAAGTGACGAATTTAAAGTGACTTTTACTATATGTACATGTTTACATCATATGGTCATATTAAGAACCTGAAATAAAATCACCGATTTTTTTATGATTTTAGCCTGGGCCAGTCCCTTTAATATTTCAAATGTTAGACCATTTGACATGTGATAAAATTTTGGAATTGGTTTAATGGGTTTATAGAGGGACGTCGTAATTTCAATTTATTACATGTCAAATGGTCTAACTGTTGAAATACGATATATAATTATACAAAATTTTCAGGGATATTAGGATATGTTGAAAATCGGTTGACAATTGACCGAGAAATCAGCGAAAAACATGCGACCCTGGTTGATCACTTTTAATGTGACTTTGGGTATAAGTGTAACTGTTTCACCAGATCACGGGAGTAGCCTTTTTCCAATTTGCTTGGTCGCTCTTTAAATTTAAAAAAAAAAAAATTTATCTTCCCCCAACATTCCTGAAAATTTGGTGGATATTTTTGTGTATTAGCGAAGTTAGACCATTTGGCATGTAATAAGTTTTCAAAATTACAGCTCTATTTAACACCATTAGGCATTAGACATTACTGTGAAACAAGAATTTTATTACATGCCAAATGGTTTAACTTCCAAAATACACAACAAAACTGTACCAAATTTTCAGGGATGTTATGGGAAGATAAAAATTGGAAAAAGGCTACTCCCAGGATCTGGTGAAACAGACTGTAGTATGATAGTTATACTTGCCGTCAAATTAACCAGGATCGCATGATTTCCGGCGATTTCTCAATTCTAAACTGATTTCCTTCAAATTTTGCAAATGTCATTTTTTATTCAAATCCTAACAGCCCCGAAAATTTCGTAAAATTATATAGTGTATTTCAAAAGTTCGACCATTTGACATGTAGTAAATTGAAATTACGACGTCCCTCTATAACCCTATTAAACTAATTCTAGAACTTTATTACATGGCAAATGGTCCAACTTTTGAAATATTAAATATAATTCTGCGAATTTTTTATCGCTGTTAGGATTTTAATAGAAAATAGCCTTGCAAAATTTTAAGAAAATTGGTTCAAAATTGATTGAGAAATCGCCAAAAATCATGCGATCCTGGTTGATCTGACGGCGAGTATAGCTTTTAAAATACTAAATATAAATTTGAGAATTTTTTACCGCTGTTAGGATTTTAATAGAAAATGACATTAGCAAAATTTCAAGGAGACCAGTTCAAAATTGACTGAGAAATCGCCGAAAATCATGCGATCCTGGTTGAATATTTTTAATTTGACGGCGAGTATAGTCTATTCTAGGTACATTCAATAAATTTTTAAATTGTCAAATAAAATTATGCTGAGCCTTTTTTTGTAACTGGCAAACTGCCGACATGCTAAAAGTAATATTTGACCACATTTCACAGTTTGCTACAAAAAAAGGCTCAGCATAATTTTATTGGACAATTTTTAAATTTATTGAATCCTTATCCACCTACTAATGTTACATGGTGATGGCTTTATGATTTTAAAAAGAGCTCATTTTTTAAAATCGGATAGGGAATAAAAAGTTACGGCAAAAAATGTATTTTGAAACTGGATTTCTTTGTGTATGATAACATAGAGACACATTGAAATAAAATTGTGATTTTTTACTAGTTTTTTTATGGTCAGCACTGAACTGAAATGCTGTAGGCCTAGCTGCTCAAAAAACCTTCAAATTAGGCATAGAGATAGCTATAAAAAACAGAAACAATATGCTTTTTAAATTTTAAAAAAATTTCAAATAGTTTTTGATATATTGTCATTTTTGTCTATGCAAATTTGCCTTTTCACCGGTATTGTTAAGAACCGCAGAATTTTTGCAGGAGATAAGCTCTTTTTTATTAAAAATGAGAGAACTATCACAACTTTTCTTAATAGTACCTTATTCATTGGACATGTGCTGTATTTTCCCATATCGCACGAAAAATGAACAACGCTTGCAGCTCTTTTTATAGACAGAGTGTCATATGGGCTGATACCGATATACGTTTCATAGTGAAAATCACTGCATAGAGTGTGAGAAGTGGTTGTCGATGACAGAACTAACACCTGTTGATGGGTAGGGTGGGGCAAAACGTCCTACCTAAGGGGAAAAGCTTATGATTATTTTGTACTTAACATTTTACAAAATATAACATGGTATCGAAATTGTGAAGGATGAATGTTGAAAAGTCACATTATATCCTTAAACGCTTAGAGGTCTTATTGATTCTTTGAACCATGAATAACATATTTTCATCAGCTTAGAGAAAAGCTCCCGTTTTTTTAAATAATAATATAAAAATAATTTTAAAAATCTGGTATTTTGCTTACAATGTGATGTCTTAAGTGCTTTCTGACCATACTACTATGTCGGGCGTACCCGAAAACCTTAGGATAGACACCAAAATCTTGAATTTTTTTTCGAAAATTATATCAATTTAATGTTGACCTTATCCAATCAGTGTTTCATTGAAGATTCAGACACAGTAATAAGTTATATGTGGTATCCCCATGATGTTACCGTAGTGCCAAATACATTAAATAATGCCAATCAGAAGTTTGGTTTTATTCACCAAAATTTTGGGTCTAGGCTTACAGGCTCAGTGGCGGATCCAAATCATCACCTTATTTAGGGGTTTCCTTATGATTTGGTGGCATACTGAGTGAGAAACAGTGCCCAATATGCCTTAGATTGCATAAGAAAACCTTGAAAATTAAAAAAAATCCCTGGGGACGGGCCCCTCGACCCCTTTACAGTAAACAATTTTTTTTGTCAAAATTTACCCCCCCCCCCCTGACTGAAAAGCTAGATCCGCCCCTGCAGGCTGTGCGATTGGAGTCCAGACTTCTTATCAGCCAGGCTGTTGCTCTGCAGAGCTATAGGGAATTAACCAAGTCAAGACAGCTGCAATATAACTAAATGAAACAACATGGCCTCATGCACCACCCTAAATAAGTCAAAATTGGCCAGGTGTCGATAATGGAATCATGACACAAAATATTGTTAATGTTTCTGTTCCAATCTCTGTCAAATAAAAAAAATACAAGCAGGCTTTACTTTTGTGAATATTTAATAAGCACACGTTGTTTCCGTCATGTCGGATATCAGATATAACTGTTTCATGATAATCTCGCAGGGGTACAGTGGTTTAAAAGAATGTGTGTCTGATTTGTAACAGGGGGTAAGAATAAGAGCTAATTTTGAACTTTGCTGACGTTTAAATGGACTGTAGCACAAAATCTGTCTGGCTACCAAACATATATTGCACCTGTTTTTGAAAAAGGACAGATCAGGTTTTGTCATGACATGCGACACTACATGTGGATATTGTCGAAAAGAAGTGAAATCGGCCCCTGGAATTGAGGCAGTTTACGTGTAGGCCCCTAGGCCTATTTTAATGGGAGCGGCATTTGGGGTGGTGACACCACATAACATGCGTCTTTTAGTGTAACTGTACTTTGAACACAAAAATAGTTCAATAAATTCAAAATTTGTCATAAAAAAAACTGATTCAAATAATTAAAATGATTTATATATTATTTTTTTAATTAAAAAAATAAAGTAAATTCGCAATATAGCCCTTATATAACTAGAAGAGTCTAGTTTTTTGTAAACAAAAAAACTGGAGATGTCCCCCCTCCAGCAGCATCACCATAAAGGTTGATATCTGATACATGTAGGCCTAGTGTCAATGGCTTTTGTAATTAATGTTAAATAATGGCTCTTGTGGACAGTATAGACTATGTATTTTCATGTGGCGGGACCCGTTTTTTATATCTACAGTAAATAAATCGTCTTTAGGCTCAATCAGTTAGACAACAGTTTTAATATCTTCACACCCAGCGATGTGCGAAACATAATTTAGCCTGTCAACACTCCCACAGTCTGCAACGCTGGCCCAGCATCAAACGTGCACTGTTTCAACGCCTCGTGCTTGCTGTAGTGCGGGTCTGGCACCGACACCGATCCAATGTCTGTTAAATGTATCCATTTAGCCCTAGTCAGTACTTCATGCTCACGGTATCGTCATAAGTACCGGAACGATGCTTTGAACCAAAGCTGGGTTAATATTGGCTGTCTGTGACGCTGGCCCACATTCAGTGTGCCGCCAAACACGACACAGTAGGCCTAACCCAATACTGGGCTAAGGTTGGGTCAGCTTCGTAGACAGTGGGCCTAGAATTGGACCAACGTCTTATGTTTAACCGTTTGCACAATAGAAAGTGCTGCACAGACGGACAGACAGAGTGGACAAGGGTAAACCAACATGTCCCCACAGCTCGAGATTTGTGAGAGAGGGGACATTATCGTGTGGGGTGCTGGGGCGTTACCAATATCGGGTGTAGGCTGACCTGGGGAGACGGCCAGTTGGCATACCGGCAACTGCCCGCACTGAACACCGATCCTAATAATTCAATCTGCCGTCTTGGCAATGGTGAGCAAATAACTTCTTTAACTCTTGCTTCTGTTCATTCTCTCTTTATTATAGTTTAGACATTCAACTGTGCACACAATGACAATGTTTAGATGGACGCGACGACCTCATGGCTCACTGGGCGGGGCCTAGCCCGCTGGTTGAATCGCAAGTGAACGAATGCGCAGCAAAACGTGGCGTGGGCCAGCGTCGGCAGTGTCCACCAGGGGGCAGCCTCTCTTCAGAGGCTGAGTCCTGCCGAACCTCGCCAGAACCTGTAGCTGGGTCTCACAACAAAATTAGTCTGGTTCATTTTTCAGTGTGCTCAAATTAGCCCTCCCTATTCAAAGTATTGGGATTTAAGGTATGCCTGGGTAAAACCAAAAATTGGGGTAATTTTACATAAAATTAGTGTCCCCAGGACTTAAAAGGTCCGCATTTTGATTTAAATATAATAATAATAAAAATAAATGGTGCAACTTCACGTTTAGGCATTACTACCTAATAATGTTTGGATAATTTGTAAAAAAAAAAAATATATATATGGTTTTATAAGAGCTCTATGTCATGGAAACGTGGAAAATGGCATGTCCCCAGAGAAAATTCCACTATTTAAAACTTCACTGTAGGATACAAAATCACAATATAATTCTAACAATTACGTTTCATGGCTAGACATTGTTCACTTTAACTAATCAATGAGCAAAATTCGACTTAAAATTGATATCGATATAAATAATTTTGATGAATATACATGTCCCCACATTTGCACTCTACTCCGTTACCATTATTGTAGCATGCCCCATCAAGTGAATAATCATGAACTAAAATTATAGCAAGTGTAGTTTGACACACTAAAGGGCCTTATACGAGTTTTTTACCTTGAAAGAAATAATATTGTTGAGTGACAAGTTATTCGAAACAGGTATTACCAAAAAGTTAGAAAATATACTTTTGTTTTTACTACTCCGTTCCTAGCCTTGTGGGTATAAAAACCAGTTGGGTTTTATGATTGTATGCCTACAACAGTTGCTATGGGGACTATTTGCACCCGTATGATATATTTTTCAATTATTGCCCAGATCTTTTCATTAATCCCTAAAATACTTTTAATTTTACTACTCCGTTCCACTCTACTCCGTTACCAAGAAAAGGGAACGGAGTGGTGAATTGTCAAATTTTATGGGTTTTACAGTCATAATGATTGATGATATAGTCTTTTAAAACATGGCTCGTTGTCCCCATATTAATAGAGCACCCATTTGTGATCGATGTTATGATAAGAAAATATACAGTTTATATTTATGTCGAGCCAAACATTTGGTAACGGAGTTGAGTATTTTTTGGCTTGGTAACGGAGTTGAAATAAAGATTTTTGTTCATCCCATCAATTTTTTTTAAAATTTTTAGCAGTTTTGATGTACGATTGTTTAGTATTATGCTCCAATAAGGATATCACGTTTAAAAAGTGTGATGTCAAGCTAAACAAAGTAACATAATTTTTTAAATGGTTTGGATTTGGTAACGGAGTAGTAAGTGGAATGCTGCAACTTTTTTAAAATGATTTTTTGAAGCAAAAAAAAATTTCTAGCGCAGCCAGTGGCTTTTTCATGCTCTATTGGGATCAGTGCACCAAACCTATAAAGTAGTTTTCCTCCTCTTTGATGGTCACCTCACTGCCATTTTTGATGCTACAAAGTTACCCCAATTTTTGGTTTTACCCGCCTAACCGAGGGCTAACTAACATGGATGTGCTAAAAATATTTTTATTGGAACACACACTGAATGAAATAACTCCTACACAGTGCATAGACATTATGAACATGGTCAACGAAACTAGGCCTAAATATGTATACACAGTGACATGCTTGAAAGCTAGGCGAAACGTAAATCGAACCAACCCATACCTGCTGCCTTCTCAACACCTGCTATTATCGCTCAAACATAAATAAATGAAATAAATCTAACACAAACTGTTTTATTGTTGTGTTTACCACTGTCTATATTCGGACTAGGCAGTTTTGTCATTTACATGAGATAATCAATTGTCAGTGAACCTCTTGTTAGGCTTGTATTCACGAGATCATGTAAAATATTGCCATAGACTGCATAGTCTGCATGTAGTAATTACATTTACAAATTACAGTATGTAAAAGTGTAACTGTGTCTGTAACAGTGTATACTCGCCGTCAAATTAACCAGGATCGCATGATTTTCGGCGATTTCTTCGTCAATTCTGAACCGATTTTCTTGAAATTTTGCAAAGGCCATTTTTCTATTCAAATCCTAACAGTGGTGAAAATTTCGCAAAATTATATTTAAAGAGACTGGCCCATGCTAAAATCATCAAAAAATCGGTGATTTTATTTCGGGTTCTTAATATGACCATATGATGTAAACATGTACATAGACTAGAAATTCCCGATTTCTAATTATTGACAACCATGTCAAAAATAGGAAATGGGAGAATTTCGTCTCTATATCTAGCCGCATGTAACTGGTGAATGGGCAGCACATAAATTATAAAAAAATGCAGTTCTAGTCTATACTATAGTTGCAGTCAACTTCCACCAGCGTTGGGTGTTTTTTGCTGATTTCTCAGTCAATTCTGAATCAATTTTCATGAAATTTTGCAGGCACTCTTTTCAACTACTCCGGCGCCTACCCTGAAAATTTCGTGAAATTTTAATGAGTATTTCAAAAGTCAGACCATTTGACAAGTAGTGGAATTTTGTGAGTAAAGCTGATAGCGTGCAATGGGTTTATAGAGGAGCGTCATAATTCGCAAAAACTACATGTCAAATGGTCTAACTTTCAAACTACATGATATTTTTCCCTGAAATTTCAAGGGAAGTTGCCTTAAGACTAGAAAATAATGCTTGCCAAATTTCATGACAATCGGATGAAAATTGCGTGAGTAATTAGCGAAAAGTATGCAACGCAAAAGTGACGAATTTAAAGTGACTTTTACTATATGTACATGTTTACATCATATGGTCATATTAAGAACCTGAAATAAAATCACCGATTTTTTTATGATTTTAGCCTGGGCCAGTCCCTTTAATATTTCAAATGTTAGACCATTTGACATGTGATAAAATTTTGGAATTGGTTTAATGGGTTTATAGAGGGACGTCGTAATTTCAATTTATTACATGTCAAATGGTCTAACTGTTGAAATACGATATATAATTATACAAAATTTTCAGGGATATTAGGATATGTTGAAAATCGGTTGACAATTGACCGAGAAATCAGCGAAAAACATGCGACCCTGGTTGATCACTTTTAATGTGACTTTGGGTATAAGTGTAACTGTTTCACCAGATCACGGGAGTAGCCTTTTTCCAATTTGCTTGGTCGCTCTTTAAATTTAAAAAAAAAAAAATTTATCTTCCCCCAACATTCCTGAAAATTTGGTGGATATTTTTGTGTATTAGCGAAGTTAGACCATTTGGCATGTAATAAGTTTTCAAAATTACAGCTCTATTTAACACCATTAGGCATTAGACATTACTGTGAAACAAGAATTTTATTACATGCCAAATGGTTTAACTTCCAAAATACACAACAAAACTGTACCAAATTTTCAGGGATGTTATGGGAAGATAAAAATTGGAAAAAGGCTACTCCCAGGATCTGGTGAAACAGACTGTAGTATGATAGTTATACTTGCCGTCAAATTAACCAGGATCGCATGATTTCCGGCGATTTCTCAATTCTAAACTGATTTCCTTCAAATTTTGCAAATGTCATTTTTTATTCAAATCCTAACAGCCCCGAAAATTTCGTAAAATTATATAGTGTATTTCAAAAGTTCGACCATTTGACATGTAGTAAATTGAAATTACGACGTCCCTCTATAACCCTATTAAACTAATTCTAGAACTTTATTACATGGCAAATGGTCCAACTTTTGAAATATTAAATATAATTCTGCGAATTTTTTATCGCTGTTAGGATTTTAATAGAAAATAGCCTTGCAAAATTTTAAGAAAATTGGTTCAAAATTGATTGAGAAATCGCCAAAAATCATGCGATCCTGGTTGATCTGACGGCGAGTATAGCTTTTAAAATACTAAATATAAATTTGAGAATTTTTTACCGCTGTTAGGATTTTAATAGAAAATGACATTAGCAAAATTTCAAGGAGACCAGTTCAAAATTGACTGAGAAATCGCCGAAAATCATGCGATCCTGGTTGAATATTTTTAATTTGACGGCGAGTATAGTCTATTCTAGGTACATTCAATAAATTTTTAAATTGTCAAATAAAATTATGCTGAGCCTTTTTTTGTAACTGGCAAACTGCCGACATGCTAAAAGTAATATTTGACCACATTTCACAGTTTGCTACAAAAAAAGGCTCAGCATAATTTTATTGGACAATTTTTAAATTTATTGAATCCTTATCCACCTACTAATGTTACATGGTGATGGCTTTATGATTTTAAAAAGAGCTCATTTTTTAAAATCGGATAGGGAATAAAAAGTTACGGCAAAAAATGTATTTTGAAACTGGATTTCTTTGTGTATGATAACATAGAGACACATTGAAATAAAATTGTGATTTTTTACTAGTTTTTTTATGGTCAGCACTGAACTGAAATGCTGTAGGCCTAGCTGCTCAAAAAACCTTCAAATTAGGCATAGAGATAGCTATAAAAAACAGAAACAATATGCTTTTTAAATTTTAAAAAAATTTCAAATAGTTTTTGATATATTGTCATTTTTGTCTATGCAAATTTGCCTTTTCACCGGTATTGTTAAGAACCGCAGAATTTTTGCAGGAGATAAGCTCTTTTTTATTAAAAATGAGAGAACTATCACAACTTTTCTTAATAGTACCTTATCAAATTAAAAAATATAATAACCACACATTTTTAGGTTTGGTAAATATTATGGGACGTGATTGGACATTTAATTATTTTTTCTAGTAACCTTGACCTTCAATATTGTCAGTTAAAAGTCACAGACAAAGTCAAGTGGTTAAGTTCAATCTAATAAGGAGAATATTATATAAACTCCTTCATGACATGTATACACATTAAGTATGAAAATTTATCCTCCAAGATTTATATGCTGACTTTGAAAAGGCAATGAATTGAAAAAGAATTGCAGAAAGATTGATTTTTTTGTTTGTTAAAAGCCTCATTGATACATTTTTATGTTTGTAGATAGAAAAAAGTTGTTTTATGTTTGAAGATAGAAAAACTTTTTTGTACTTGATACAGAGCCATACACATGATACATTTAATTTTTATGTTTGTAGTATATCAAAGTATTCAAAAACTTCTTTGTACATGATACAGAGGTATAAATTCTATCTGCTGTGATGCTGTGAGTAAAGGTGCAGAGGTTTCAACCGTATAGATCACCATGATGACTGTTGCCTCTAAAGTTCCCTTCTACCAACTGTGTGTTCTTCTGGATAAAATCAGTAACAAAGCTGGCACCGATGCAAAGAAAGAGCTGCTCGGAGAATTTGTTGAAGAATGGAGGATATTTCACAAAAAACTTCATGAAGACAAGACAGAACCTGTGGTATTACATGTATATGAATTCTTAGTTAAATTGTGTCACCTGGTCACTCATTGTCAAGTTTTTAAGGACTCATATGTATGATATAAAAGTTTGTTTTAAATCAAGCGATAAATTATCATTTTCTAATTAAATATAGTGATGGAACTGTATTTATATGGTCATATAGTCAGAGCTTTTGAAATGTCATGTCCAGCTGCCCAGGACCATTTTGTTTGATAATTTGACAGTCCCATGCCAAGTGTTATTGAATACTGTATTGAATTTATTGTTGGGCAGAACACTTTCTTGCTTGGGCTAATGCCTTTTCCAGGTCACTCTTTCCAATGGGCAAGTGGATATTTCTCCAGATTTACAAGCGCTGATAGCACAATTCAAGGGACCTTACCCTTAAGTCCTAAATTAAATAACGTAATTCAAAATTTTCCCCACGCAAAGTACAATGTTCACTCTCACTATGGTGACGCACCACAGCAATGGATAAAAATTACCTATGTACATTGACCCTTGCACTGCTTGCAGTGCGGAGATAGACCTATGTTATGTGTCTACAGCAATTAAAAATATTTTTACTCTTACAGTGCGGGGATCGACTTTAGATGTCAGAATCTGACGTCTGTAGACGTCAGATTCTGTCGTCTAAAGTAGACCCCTGTACTGTAAGAGAAAAATGTTTGTAATAGCTGTAGACATATAACATTGGTATTCAAATGAAGTGGAAATAGCAAACTAAGACATTTATACTGATACCAAATTCAAAAAACCCTTTGGTTTTACAAAATATTTCAGCCCTCTTAAGTGCCTGAATGAAATCTCCATCGGTCACAAATAATAAAGCTGAAAAGGCTATAAGTATATATATATATTAGTTAAACCTGCTAACAGCTTAACCCTTAAAGAGCTGACTTATTTTTGAAAAATATTGAAAATCATGGATACCAATGGGTTTTTTTTAGCTCCCGCCGTCACCGTAGGTGAGACGGAGGGAGCTATGGATTCTACCTCCGCTTTTTTTTGGGCCTCTTCTTTTGCCTATAACTTTGTAAGAAAATAAGCTAGGATAACAATTTTTGGTATGTGGGTTACTTCCAGGTGGCTAATGGACAGGTTAAAATATTTTTAATCTGAATTCAATACGCAAGGTTGCAGAGGAGAAAATGATGATGTTACGGCGTTGGGCCGTCCGTAAACAATTCGTTTCCGGAGCATATCTCTGAAAGTACTTGTCCGATTGTCTTCAAATTTTACACACAACATCCCTAGGGGGTCTAGTTGTGCCTTTTGGGGCATTTGAACTTTGACCTACTTCTGGTTCAGAACTATGACCTATTTAGACGTTTTGACGCGCACTTCGTTTCCGGAGCAGATCTCGAAAAGTACTGGGCCGATGACAGTCATATTGCACATACATGTTCTCTAAAGTCCCTAGTTGTGCCTTTTCAGGTTTTTGGACCTTGACCTTGAAGTTGGTCCAGCACTTTGACCTAATTTATAACATCGGTAAATCCGACTGAAAGATTTTGCGGAATATCATGAAAACTGCTCAAGATAGCTACACCATTACTATAAAACAAATTGTGAGGTTTCAGGAGAGGATGCATCTTGAAAAATTTTAAGTCGATAAAATTAAAAATGGCTGCCTATCGGCCATTATTCACCTCGACAGGCCTGATATTGCGGAATATCATGAAAACCGCTCAAGATAGCTACACCATTAATATCAAATAAATTGTAAGGTTTCAGGAGAGGATGCATCTTGAAAAATTTCAAGTTGATAAAATTCAAAATGGCCGCCTATCAGCCATTATTCACTTTGACAGGCCTGATATTGTGGAATATCATGAAAACCGCTCAAGATATCTACACCATTACTATAAAACAAATTGTAAGGCTTCAGGAGAGGATGCATTTTGAAGTAATTCAACTCGTTCAAATTCAAAATGGCCGCCAATCGGCCATTATTCACTTTCACATGGCCGTTATTTGGTAAACCGAGCTAGATGGCTAGACCATTACTATAAAACAAAATGTGTGATTTCAGGAGAGGATGCATCTTGAAAAAATTCGACTCGATAAAATTCAAAATGGCCGCTTATCGGCCATTATTCACTTTCACATGGCCGTTATTTGGTCAACCGTGCTAGATGGCTAGACCATTACTATAGAATGAAATGTGAGATTTCAGCTGAGGATGCATCTTGGAAAATTTCGACTTGATCAAATCAAAATGGCCGCCTTTAGGCCATTATTCACTTTCACATGGCCGATATTTGGTAAACCGTGCTAGATAGCTAGACGATTACTATAGAATTAAATGTGAGATTTCAGCTGAGGATGCATCTTGGAAAATTTCGACTTGATCAAATTCAAAATGGCCGCCTTTAGGCCATTATTCACTTTCACATGGCCAATATTTGGTAAACCGTGCTAGATAGCTAGACGATTACTATAGAATGAAATGTGAGATTTCAGCTGAGGATGCATCTTAAAAAATTCTGACTCAATCAAATTTAAAATGGCCCCCTATCGGCCATTATATACTTTCACATGCCCAATATTTTGCAAACTGTGTTAGATGTTAGTCCATTACTATAAAACAAAATTTGAGGTTTCGGGGGAGGATGCACCCTAAGTTTTTATCTAATTTATATCGAATTCAAAATGACCGTAAATCAGCTATTAGTTAACTCGATTGGCCTGATATCGGGTAAACCGTGCCAGATAGGTAGACCATTACTGGGATACTGATTAGGATCATTAATTTCAATGGAGGTTTGCAATCTCTGACAGACTGTCTAGCATCTTGAAAAAATTCGACTTGATAAAATTCAAAATGGCCGCTTATCGGCCATTATTCACTTTCACATGGCCGTTATTTGGTAAACCGAGCTAGATGGCTAGACCATTACTATAAAACAAAATGTGTGATTTCAGGAGAGGATGCATCTTGAAAAAATTCGACTCGATAAAATTCAAAATGGCCGCTTATCGGCCATTATTCACTTTCACATGGCCGTTATTTGGTCAACCGTGCTAGATGGCTAGACCATTACTATAGAATGAAATGTGAGATTTCAGCTGAGGATGCATCTTGGAAAATTTCGACTTGATCAAATCAAAATGGCCGCCTTTAGGCCATTATTCACTTTCACATGGCCGATATTTGGTAAACCGTGCTAGATAGCTAGACGATTACTATAGAATTAAATGTGAGATTTCAGCTGAGGATGCATCTTGGAAAATTTCGACTTGATCAAATTCAAAATGGCCGCCTTTAGGCCATTATTCACTTTCACATGGCCAATATTTGGTAAACCGTGCTAGATAGCTAGACGATTACTATAGAATGAAATGTGAGATTTCAGCTGAGGATGCATCTTAAAAAATTCTGACTCAATCAAATTTAAAATGGCCCCCTATCGGCCATTATATACTTTCACATGCCCAATATTTTGCAAACTGTGTTAGATGTTAGTCCATTACTATAAAACAAAATTTGAGGTTTCGGGGGAGGATGCACCCTAAGTTTTTAACTAATTTATATCGAATTCAAAATGACCGTAAATCAGCTATTAGTTAACTCGATTGGCCTGATATCGGGTAAACCGTGCCAGATAGGTAGACCATTACTGGGATACTGATTAGGATCATTAATTTCAATGGAGGTTTGCAATCTCTGACAGACTGTCTAGCATCTTGAAAAAATTCGACTTGATAAAATTCAAAATGGCCGCTTATCGGCCATTATTCACTTTCACATGGCCGTTATTTGGTAAACCGAGCTAGATGGCTAGACCATTACTATAAAACAAAATGTGTGATTTCAGGAGAGGATGCATCTTGAAAAAATTCAACTCGATAAAATTCAAAATGGCCGCTTATCGGCCATTATTCACTTTCACATGGCCGTTATTTGGTCAACCGTGCTAGATGGCTAGACCATTACTATAGAATGAAATGTGAGATTTCAGCTGAGGATGCATCTTGGAAAATTTCGACTTGATCAAATCAAAATGGCCGCCTTTAGGCCATTATTCACTTTCACATGGCCGATATTTGGTAAACCGTGCTAGATAGCTAGACGATTACTATAAAATTAAATGTGAGATTTCAGCTGAGGATGCATCTTGGAAAATTTCGACTTGATCAAATTCAAAATGGCCGCCTTTAGGCCATTATTCACTTTCACATGGCCGATATTTGGTAAACCGTGCTAGATAGCTAGACGATTACTATAGAATGAAATGTGAGATTTCAGCTGAGGATGCATCTTAAAAAATTCTGACTCAATCAAATTTAAAATGGCCCCCTATCGGCCATTATTTACTTTCACATGCCCAATATTTTGCAAACTGTGTTAGATGTTAGTCCATTACTATAAAACAAAATTTGAGGTTTCGGGGGAGGATGCACCCTAAGTTTTTAACTAATTTATATCGAATTCAAAATGACCGTAAATCAGCTATTAGTTAACTCAATTGGCCTGATATCGGGTAAACCGTGCCAGATAGGTAGACCATTACTGGGATACTGATTAGGATCATTAATTTCAATGGAGGTTTGCAATCTCTGACAGACTGTCTAGCATCTTGAAAAAATTCGACTTGATAAAATTCAAAATGGCCGCTTATCGGCCATTATTCACTTTCACATGGCCGTTATTTGGTAAACCGTGCTAGATGCCTAGACCGTTACTATAAAACAAAATGTGTGATTTCAGGAGAGGATGCATCTTGAAAAAATTGACTCGATAAAATTCAAAATGGCCGCTTATCGGCCATTATTCACTTTCACATGGCCGTTATTTGGTCAACCGTGCTAGATGGCTAGACCATTACTATAGAATGAAATGTGAGATTTCAGCTGAGGATGCATTTTGGAAAATTTCGACTTGATCAAATTCAAAATGGTAGCCTTTAGGCCATTATTCACTTTCACATGGCCGATATTTGGTAAACCGTGCTAGATAGCTAGACGATTACTATAGAATTAAATGTGAGATTTCAGCTGAGGATGCATCTTGGAAAATTTCGACTTCATCAAATTCAAAATGGCCGCCTTTAGGCCATTATTCACTTTCACATGGCCGATATTTGGTAAACCGTGCTAGATAGCTAGACGATTACTATAGAATGAAATGTGAGATTTCAGCTGAGGATGCATCTTAAAAAATTCTGACTCAATCAAATTTAAAATGGCCCCCTATCGGCCATTATTTACTTTCACATGCCCAATATTTTGCAAACTGTGTTAGATGTTAGTCCATTACTATAAAACAAAATTTGAGGTTTTGGGGGAGGATGCACCCTAAGTTTTTAACTAGTTTATATCGAATTCAAAATGACCGTAAATCAGCTATTAGCTAACTCGATTGGCCTGATATCGGGTAAACCGTGCCAGATAGGTAGACCATTACTGGGATACTGATTAGGATCATTAATTTCAATGGAGGTTTGCAATCTCTGACAGACTGTCTAGTTCTTATCTTACTCTTAGACTGGGCTTCTTAGACCTAGTTGTCTTGCGTCTTGATTTTTAACCTAGACTAGGACTACATTAATAACCCTATACAAAATTGCTTGAATCAAATTCTAATTCGGAGCGGGAGCTCCTGGACTTATGTAGTCTTGTCAATTTCAAATCATCATAATATGTTTTAGTCAGCTCTTTCTGCTTCATTTGAATACCCATGTTATGGGTCTAAGGTCTAATAGCCTAATCCTTTCAGCGTGCGTATTATCTTCATATACGTCAGACATCTACAGACGTCAGATTATGACGTATAAAGATGATCCCTATGCTGTGAGAATTAATATATTTATAATGTTTGTAGACCCATAACCATGATAACATAGGTATTTAAATGAAGCTGGAAGAGCTAACTAAGACCTTTATGATGATTTTAAATTGACAAAAATCCTTACCGTGGGAGAAGTGTTAATGCAATATGAACCCAGCAAGCCCGTGGCTTTGACCCACTATTGGTTTAATGTCAGCCGAACATTCAATCAACTTTAGGTCAATGTCTCATGTTTCCTGTGAATTGGGAATGTAAAATATTTGTTTCTTATTTCCAGACCGATTCCTTTTATCCGGCCATGAGACTACTGCTTCCACAATTAGAAAGAGAAAGACAAGCATATGGAATCAAGGAGGTAGAGGCTTTCAAATAGTTTATTTAACCCTCTAAGCCCTCACGGTGCTTTAAAGCATCATTTTACATCCCTGAAAAACAGACTTTCTATTTCCTACAACAATGGTTATAGAACGAAAATTTCCACGAAACTGGTTTACCAATACATGGCAATTTTCTTTAATCTTTAAACCACATCAAATCAGCTTCATTCACTACAAGTCGAGAATTGCAAAAGCAATTCGCGGCTTGTACTGGATGAAGATGACAATGGTAAATTCAGGCTTGAAAGGATTAACCCTTAGAGCACTGATGTGTTACTGCAGTAGACATTCTGTGTTTTTATTATCACCTGTATAACCCTTGATAAAAGCTGTCCACAGTAAAATATACCTTCAATCTTGAAACACTGATATATATTGGGACCAAATTTTCACAAATAACATAACTTTTTAGTATTTTGAAGTTGTGTATCGCGCTAGCGAGACATAACTCAGAGTGACTGAAAATTTTAATTGAATAACTCAGGGTTAAGCATGAATAAAATAGTTTATAATTTATTTTATTAGTTGATTAAATCACTGTTATAGGGAATAAGATAAATGTTTCAACATCAACATTTGCAAATGTTTGGTATCAAATTAAACAAATGTGAACATTTTTCACCCACTCAAAGTTGTGGATCGCACACAGCTCAACGTGAGTAAAAATTTAAATTAAAAAACTTGGAGGGTAAAGGAACTATTTTATACTGTACATTTTATTATACTTACTAAATGCCTTGAGGTTCTTTCACAAAACTTTTTCCAGCATTTACTTGCTAAGAACTACATCGATATTTTGGCGCTTGGAAAAGACAGTCCAGCTGCTCAGAAACTACTCAACTACAGAGCTCCCAAGACATCTAAAGCGGTCAGTATAACATTTTTTATACATGTTTAAGGTGAAATTATCCCCTACAACCTGCTAGGCTCAAACTAAATATTATCAGGCAGCTTCAAAACAAATACATGTATCACTGAAAGTTATTAAATAGTTGCAGCTGATGCTCAATTAATCTAATAATTTAATTGAAAAATTTCGGGTTTTCTAAAATAGTCTGAACGTTTTTAGGGTTAGCCTGACTGCTTTTAGGGTTAGCACTGTAGACATAAAATAAAAAATCTGAAATTGACATTGTCACTTTCATCCCTTCCTGTTTCTCTTGATATTAAATAATTGAAACTGATCAAATTATTGTGTGTTAAAATTTTATTCTAGTTTTTACAACACATTTTCTCCTATCATATTTCTTTTGTAGGATGCTGGTGATTTTGCAAGTGTGTGCTACTGGATTTTGAAGCCTCGTTGTCCAGAAAAAGGCACTATGACCATCGAAGAGGTTAACAAGTGTCTGAATGAAATCTCTATTGGTCATGCTGCAAAAGAGAAGGCGGCAGTTAAACGCAGTTTGGAGTGTATGCTGCGTAACATGTCAGCGCGGGAACAGAAGTGGTTGATTAGAATGATGATGAAAGAAATGAAAATGGGAATCAGTCAGCAGTCGGTGTTCAGCGTTTACCACCAAGATGCAGAAGATCTGTTCAATGTCAAAATGAGCTTAGAAAAAGTGAGCTAACACTTGTAAGACATTGAACTCATGCTATTTTAATGTTAACCCATCGTCTTTGATGCTGGCCCAACATTAAAATAGCATTGGTTCAATGTCTAGTAATTGCTAGGATTAGGCCTCCAACCCTTGTCCTGCTAGGTCCGTACCGTATCATCGCGCATTAACGTACATGCACTTCTATTTGAAGACACACTTAGTTTTCGAAAATAAATGCATGCACTTATATTCTAACATAAAAATAAGTTTTAGATTTTTTCAAGTTCTTTAAAATTGTAAATATTTGATTTATGACACTACCTGGGCTGTCATATATCACACCTCATTTGTCCACTCTTTTCAGCTATCACACCCATGCAGTATCCCTTTCACGGCTTGAACTGCCGGCGCATATCTATACTATGAAGCAATTCTCTCCTAATATCTACCTGTTATTAAATAAAAGCAATAATTTAGTCTTTGCTTACATTTTACAATCAACATCATAAACTTTTTAATTATTAAGGACATATATTAGTAAGGGTTTCTATAACTCATACATATCAATATTCTCACCTGCAGTATACGTCTGAGCATATAGTTACACAGTGGTGCGTGTAGTAAATTTTTAATATAAGTGCATGCACGTAGTATTCGCATATAGGTGCATGCACTTATAAATGAACAAGAATACTTTTGGAGGTATGCCTAAAACAGTCGATTTTCAGTTATAAGGGCATGCGCGTTTATGCGCGGGGATACGGTATATGTACGATTTCAAACAAGTTTCAAAACATATATAATGCCAGTAAAATTTTCAAATATTTACTTGTAGATTCTCAGTTAATCAAATTCAATTTGGGAGATGTCTATCTCTCTTAAATAAAAGGATTGAAACATTGCAAAATAAATGAAAACA
Organism: Flabesymbios commensalis; assembly: GCA_964017125.1. Classification (NCBI taxonomy): domain Eukaryota; kingdom Metazoa; phylum Annelida; class Polychaeta; order Terebellida; family Flabelligeridae; genus Flabesymbios; species Flabesymbios commensalis. The sequence continues at coordinate 11,265,843 of OZ024902.1, forward strand.
GGTTTTAAAAAAATTTCCACTTTTTGTCAGTGACATCATGGTGACATTGAGATGTTTTCAAATCAAGTAGTAATTTTTGTCCTGAAAGTTACAAATCTTTAATCTTTTTAAATGAGAACTGTATGCTTTTATGACAAACCATTTAACAATTAATGCACATGTATATGCTGCATATAATGCTATGTGTAATGTCGCTGTCTGTATTACAGGTGTGCACAATGCTTACAGACCGATCTGTTCGACTTCACGAGGTGGAAATCTCTGTATTCTCTCCATTCCGTCCAATGTTAGGAGATCGGGGCTCTCCAAACAAAGTAAGACTATTAATTAACCCTTTAAGCCCCCATGATGCATTAAAGCATCATTTTACATCCCTGAAAAACATTTTCATCCACTACAGGTCGAGAATTGAGACAGCAATTCGCGGCTTGTAGTGGATGAAGATGACAATGGTAAATTCAGGCTTGAGAGGGTTAAACCTTCTCTTAGTAGTGTTTATCATATGAAGTTGATTGGAATATCTTTTCATGACAATTATTTAGTGTGTGGAATAATGAAGAAAATTGGCAGAAGAGCAATATGGTGCTGCCAACCCTTCGCCTGCTGATCACGACTATTGTCGATTTTAATCTGTTTTACTAGTTGCCCAAGTCACTGTTACATGTATTGGGATTGAAATGTGTGTCTCATCATCAAGATTTGCAAATATTTGTGCTCATAATAGACAAATATGAGTAATTTTTTAGCCACATGAAGTTGTGGGTCACGATAGCGAGACACAACTTCATGTGGGTGAAAATTTTAATAAATATACTATATAAGGATTAACACACTGTAATAGTATTTATCTACTACAGGTATTTTACCTTTTTAATCTTTAAATGTAATTTTTCATGTTCTCGTTATGTACAAGGTAAAATTTTGAAATAGCATTTAAATAATTATTTTTTACACTATTCTTGCTGACCTGAACTGTATCATTTTTAGAAATGTTTCAAAACCCTTGTATTTATAATAGGTTGAGAAAACTATGGACAACAAGTCATTTTTCATAGAAACTAAATTTGATGGGGAAAGAATGCAGCTCCATAGGAAAGATTCAGAATACAAATATTTTTCTAGAGGGTGAGTGATTATTTAAATTGACCAAGGAGATTCATCTGGAGAGTTGTGTATTTAAATAAATCTCTTTTGCTGCAATAATAATTATAATCAATTCATTTTATCTAAAAAAGTACTAATTTAGCACATTTTATCTTGCTAACGGATAAAATGTCAAAACGAGTAAAAGATCAGATATAATTATTTGTATTGACAGCGGGAATGACTACACGCACACATATGGCGGAAACTCATTTGCTGGGGGAAACCTGACACAGTTTATAGATAGCTGTTTCAAAGCAGACGTCAAGGAATGTATTCTTGATGGGGAAATGTGTGGTTTCGATCCAGTAACAGAAACAATAGGTAAATGATTAGAGTAGAATCTGTGATTCAACAATGGGAATTCTTTTGAACTTCAAGATCGACAATTGGATAGACTGGGTTTAAAGTTAAAAAGTTATTTAACTTACAAGTTTGACATATTACTATGCGTAAGCTATTTCAGTTTATAAATATGTTTTATTATTTCAAACCATATTTTCACCCAACTTAAAACCATGATTTTTGCCTGCTAATCAAGACAATAGTCGTTTTTAATCAGTTTTATCAGCCGTTCATATCACTGTTATTGGGAATGAAATGACAGTTTAAGCATCAAGATTTGTAAATGTTTGGTCTCAAATTAAATAAATATGAGTAATTTTCAACCACTTGAGGTTGTGGATCGTGGTAGCGAGACACAACCACAAGTGGTTGAAAATTTAAATAAATTAATTTAGCAGGATAAGGGTTAACAATTAAGAATTTGATGATTCATCAATCGGACTAAAAAGATCATTTGACGAGTTGCTGGTCACTCCTGGTTTTAAAATATAAATGATTTTACGTTACGCAATTTTGTATAAATTACACTGTATTAATTACTTCATTATGATAATTTAGTTTTGTAAATACTTTGCAGGTTCCAAGGGTGAAAATTTTGACATAAAACACATTGACCAGAAGAAGTATCAACCGATGTTGTGTGTATTTGACATTCTTCTACTGAATGGTAAAGTTCTTACCAACATGCCGCTGAGAGAAAGAAAAGAACTGATGAAAACTGTCTTAGAACCTGTCCCTGGCAGAATTATATTCTCTGCTTACACTGAAAAACGAACAAAGTAAGTGAACAACTGCTAACGTGACCGGTAATATTCCCAGATTCAAATTACGAAAAATATTCTTTTTGATGAAAAATGGATATTGTGGCTAGTTTGTACCACTGACAAAAGTGATCAAAAATGACAATAATTGTGCTTGACACATACTGTTTTTGACATATACTGTTTTCGCTTTACAGTCAGGATTGTGTGGATGCCCTGAACGAAGCCATAGACGATCGAGAAGAAGGCATCATGGTGAAAGATCCCCAGTCCACATACAGACCCAACACCCGTAAAGGTGGATGGTATAAAATAAAGCCCGAGTATATAGGAGGGTTGATGGATGAGCTGGACCTGCTGGTTGTCGGGGGTTACCTGGGTCTTGGGTCCAGGAGCAGTCTCATGTCCCACTTTCTCTGTGCAGTGGCCGTACCCCAGGAGACCGGAGATAAACCAAAGCTGTTCCACTCATTTTGTCGCGTAAGAGCTTTACTGCACTTTGTCACTATTAAATTAACTCTAGTTTGCTTCTATTTTACTTTCACTTGAAGCTGGAATTCCTATCACAATTTATAGCTTTAAATGACAATTTTTTTTTTTTTTCAAATAAACATCTTTAAAATTAAACTGTAGGATCTACCAAAAAACTATTTTGTCAAATTTATTGATATTTCTATTGGTCTAGGACATGTTTGATACTGTATATATAAGTTTTTTTAATTTAATTCATTTTTTTATGATCCCCATAGTGTAATGTTTAAAATTTACCACTGCACCACTTAGGCACAAATCTTACCTCTAATTGGATAAAAATTACCTTAACCCTTTAAAGCCTGATTTGAAAATTAAGTCTGTATTCATTGATGTAAAATGATGCTTTTATGCATTGTAGGGGCTTAAAGGTTTAAGTATCTTTTTAAAAATAAAAGCTTAGATTTGACATTGCAGCTCCGCCATGCTCTAGAATCAAGACTGTATTGCTTCTACACTTCTCCATTGATACATGTTTATTTAGCAAACGCTGAAGTCAAGAGAAATTCATCGAGGCAACTGGTTATATTTAAAATGGCAAACTATTGTGAATTTTACCAGTAAACTCACTACAAAGATGTCTAAACATTCAGATTCATAGATCGCTAGCACATTACTTGACCTTGTAGCTCTACATCTTGACCACAGTCAAATACATGTATCCACCAGAAGCAGCAAATGCGATACTATGTGTCTGACATGGTATTATGTTGGGCCAATGTAGCAAATGGTAGCCCAGCATTATTTCAGCGTAGGCTCAGCCTATTGTTTTTCTTGGACCATTATTATTCATCAGAAGCACTTTAATGATAATTTGTTTGTCTGGTGATAAGGTTTCACATTTTGAACTTTGATATATCCTACAGGTTGGCTCTGGTTATTCAAGGAAAGAACTTTATGACTTCAATGATAAATTGAAAGATCACTGGAAACCATTGTCAAAGAAGAGCAACCCACCGTGGCTTATGTTGTCATCTGGCATGAAGCGACCCGATGCCTATATAGAACCCGATAAATCATTTATTCTCCAAGTAAGCCAAAAATTATATATACCTGTATATTTCAAGAATGAAATTTTATCATTGTTTAATTCATGTTTAAAAAATATAGGTTCTCCAGCCCGCCACTATATCACTTAAAGCTACCAGTGCGTTATTGGTGATCCTAAAAGATGATAATTTTATCCTTTTTTTGGCTTCCAAATAATATTAAACCATTTTTCTAATATTTTTTACATTATTATTAGCTACTTCATTAGAAATTAAAGTGATTCTTTTTTTCTAGATTATGTGATGTTCAGTTTATTTTATTTGTTTTGTATTGTACTTATAATTGGCTGACAAAAAAAATTTTTTTTCAGATCCAGTTAACATACATTATTTGTTTGCAGATCAAGGCTGCAGAGATAATAGACAGCGACCAGTATAAAACAAATTGCACACTGCGGTTTCCACGAGTTGAGAAAATCCGTTATGATAAGCCGTGGTATGACTGCTTGACGACAACTGAAGTGACAGAGCTGCAGCAGGTCTGTTCAGCAATCAACCCTTTTTCTGCTCAAGTCCCATTTAATATTTTACATTCCAGTGGAGCTGGAAGTGTTGAAGCAATTTCAAGCTTCAAATGATGAATAAAGCATTGCCTTAATGGAATGATTTGATTGACCCTTCCAAGTCTAAATTTACCATTGTCATCTCCATCCACTACAAGCTGCGAATTGCTTTCGCAATTATAGAGTTGTAGTGGATGAAGATGACCTCAAGTGCGTTGCAATTGAAAATAGTACCTGTATTAATAATAAGACGTTTTCATTAAAAATTTTGTTCTAAAACCTCTAGATTTTAGGGAATTAAGTCATTCCTTACAGTGATTCATGTAAGTGTCTTATTTTGAACAAAATTGATTTAATAGTGCGAGTAATTTTCACTCATTTGTTGGTCGTGGTAGCAACTTAAAGTGGTGAAAATTTAATTTATCGCTTTAAGGGTTGAGATATGCTAAAATTTCACAGTAGTTAAAGGGGTAAATGAGCATCTGTCGTGAAAAAAATAATAATTTCAGTGTTCTATTTTTGGGGTGTTTTTTATTAACATATACCGGGTATACATCTACTAGAAACTCTTTAATTAATTTCACTCACATTTTATCATCATCCCCTCTGATGCATGCATGTTTTCTTGAGATAGCCGACACTGCTCATCTCACTTACTTGTGATTCTCTACCTCTCTGAAATGAAAACGTTTGCTCACAGTCTAGTGATTTCCTTGGATATGGAGGCCATTTTTAATTGGATTTTTTGTTTGTTTTGTGAACGCAGCATCTCGATAACTGCTATTTTAACCCTTTTCCTAAGTTATCCAATTTAAATTTTCACCCGCTTGAAGTTATGTCTCACTACAGTGATACACAGCTTCAAGCGGGTGAAAATAACTCACATTTGTTCAATTTGAGATCAAACATTTGCAAATCTTGATGTTTAAACACATATTTGATTCTCAGTGACAGTGATTTAATCGTCTCATAAAACCGATCAAATCACTCTTTTGTATGGTGGTGCTCACCTACCTGGCCACACAATGATAAGGTTTTGGCTATAGTTCATTGTTTTCCCAGAAAATGGGAACATTTTAAAAGTTTTTACATCTAGTGAATGTGTTATCTTGAGAACCTCTGGTTCGAATGACTTTGCTAGTAGGTTCTGGTTGTGTTTCAGTGATTTTCATGAAAATGGCAGCCATTTTTATTTTTCAAGTTATTCGTGATTTTGTATGTAAGCACCTGCCTACTTTTGTAACAAGTTAAGGGCTTAAGAAATAATCTGTTTTAAGCTGTGAAAATAATATTTAATACAAATGATAAAATATGTTGCATGTCACTGTAATAAATTTTTGTGTATACAAAAATATCATACTTTACACAGAAATCTTCTGGGAAGCTGACCGGTGGTTATGTCGAGGTTAATGAAGATGAAGAACCGACCAAAAAAAGGAGAAAAATTGTTTCCCGCCATGTCAAGCCCACTGTCATGGCCAACTTTATAGGAGTTGATGCAACTAATGTCAAACAGGTAGTGTCTATTTTTCTTATTAGAACAATCCTTCCTTACTGATATGCCACTGATATGCTAACTAATGCTATGCCCTGGCATCTCAATGACAGTACTAACCCTTAAAGCACTGAATTAATTTGTAAAAAAACTCCTTCTTCTGACGTCAGATTCTGACGACTAAACTTGATCCCCGCGCTGTAAGAGTTAAATCCGTGGTTTGTATTTTTAATATCTGACACAAGGAAAGCATGGATGTGATTCTTTAACAAATTCAGTTGAACTAATACTTCAGTATTCTTATTTTGTAGGCATATTGAGAAAATAATTTTAGAAAGCCGCATCTTTAGCTGTCATAGGCCTACCTCCTTATTATATAAATTCCTCAGCCCAGAATGTATCTGTATATTTACTCATTATTTGTTCTAGGTATCAGAATTGCTTGACAACAAAGAGATCTGTGTGATTAATGGTCCAAGCAGTCACTCCAAGGCTGTGCTGGAGAAGAAAATCATAGAATACGGAGGCTCCATATCTCAAAATCCAGGTACAGGGACCGATTGTGGTACAGGCAGAAGTTTAACCCTTGTCCTGCTGGACCTGGATATATACGTTTTAAAAAAAGATTCAACCCAAATAAAATGCCACTGAAATTGATAAAATAGGGGCCTATTCAATGGTTGATGCTCAGCTAATCAAATATTTCAATTTGGGAGATGTTTATTTTTCATAAATAGAAAATATTTTTCGTCATTTGAAGCTGGAAATTGCGTTAACAATTCCAGCTTTAAATGAATGAAAAATAATTTGAAACAATTCAGCAGGACAAGGTTTAAAAGTTGTCCATAAGAAATAGACAATACATCAATCACGTTTCAAGCTTTCATCTGATATGTTACATGTGTTTGAAATCTGCTAATTTTCATTCACCTTGAGCAGTTATGGGAAGATGTCACAATATAGTGTCATATGTTATGTAGCAGATGTGTAAATACATTTTTGTGTTTTCACTTTCAAGTAAATATTTTTTTTAGTTGTATGCATTCATGCATCAATAAAATAATTATGTATATACTTATAAATGTGTAAATAAACACGGCAGCACTCAACTAAGAACTGGGAGCTTTCCGAATAAATAAACAAATTATTTCTGACAGGACAAACATCATGATAGATGCAAGTGCTATTTTTAGAGCTGTAAAATGTCCATATTTTAGAGAAACACGTTTTTATAGATGGCTATTTTTTCTGATTTTGTGGTTCTATCAATTTTTCATAACATTGTAAATGTTAAGTGAAGATTTTTTTTCAAAGATTAACCCTATCTTCATTTATCTTCCCTCAAAACACTGAGCTGCTACTTCTTTGATACAAGCTGCATGCATTATTAACTAATATTTATTTACACATTTGTGTGTTTTAAATATTCACAGTGTATGTCATCTTTCCAACTCTAGGACTGCGAGTAAATTTTATAAGGGACTTTTTTTTTTCATTCATGTCAGCTTCAAATAAGTGAAAAAAAATTAAAGATTAATGCAGACATTTATATCTCTTTTTTTTTGCAGGGCAAGACACATATTGCGTGCTGGCAGAGAAAGTTGGCCTCAAAGTTAAAAATATCATTAAAAACGGTGTGCATGACGTTGTTAAAGCAGGGTGGCTTCTACGCTGTATCGAGGATGGTTCATTCACAGATTGGTATGTGAACATTTCATGTAAAAAGTTTTCGAGATTTTACTTTAGCCTTCAGCTATACAGATATTACAGCACGTGTCTTGATTGGCAACATTTGTGCCCCAATATAGTTTGTATGCATAGCGTTGATTATGATACTGACGCAATACCCTGGAGTACAATAACACAGCAAACACGTGCCCTGCTAAACCAATGCGAGTTGGTGGGATAAATTACTGAGGTCCTGTTATATGCTAAAGTTGGGATGTGGTTTTTCTGAAATTCAAAACCATTGAAATAGACGCTGGATCAATTTTGAATATACTACATTAGTTCCTCACTAGAAAGGTAGAAATGATTAACCCTAACAGCTCTGATTTATTTTTGTTTAAACCATAGAGTGTAAGGGTATTTTTCAATTAGAAATCATCATAAATGTCTTAGTTAGTTATTTCCAGTTCAGTTGAATACCTATGGTATGCTCTACTGCCATTATAAATATTTTAATTCTTTAGTGCAGGGATTTTCTTTATACACATACATAAGTCAGATTCTGACTTATAAAGACGGTCCCTGTGCGGAAAGAGTTAAAACATATTTATTCTGATTTTGCTTTTCATTAAGAATATTTTTATTCAAAAACCTACATTGGTTCTTCCATGTGAAAGGGTTTTATAACATTTTTGGTGTTTTATTTAGCTCAACTCTTTCACAATTAAAGTTTTTTATCACTTTTGAATGACAATGTAGAGACATGATAATCAAATAGATTTACCGAGTAGATATTATATCTTAATGATATGACAGACAGAGCCATAATCACACGCCATCTGCGCCACATGCCATTACAGCTCTGGCTGTGATATGAGATGACAAGCAACATCGATATCAAGTAAATTGATTGTAAAATGTAATATTATGTGTACCTACAGCAATTATATATCCATAATGTCTGGGGACAAGATCACAACAACAAAAATTGTTGATAATTTTGTTTGTCTATAGGAGACCATCTGATATGATACACACATCGCCGAGCACAGCCAAGAAGTTTGCTCTTGATTATGATCGCCATGGTGACAGCTATTTCAGTGGAACTACTGAGGAAAAACTAAAGCTTGTTTTCCAAAAAATTGAGAAAGAGGTAAGCACCACTTTTTAAATTCTAGTGACAGTCAGACAAGCATTCTTTATCCATTTCAGTGACACTTGTTTTTCTCATAAACATATCATGAAAACATATTAATACCCGGCCAACAGAAAATACAGATAACATTCATTATAGGATTCAGCAACAATTTCAACACAACTGTAATTACTGTGTTATTTTTGTGAAGCACAAGATGTCAAGCACTTATAGCAGAAATGACATATTTAACTGTGTGTGATTTACATCTATGTATATGCATATTATGGTCTACCTGGCGCACAATAATGTCATCAGGTAAGGTGCCGCAACTAGAAGTGCAGTATTTGACTGTATTCTTCTTGTTTTAAAGAGCACTGCTGAGAAGGTATCATCAGAGGACATAGCACAGCTAGAGATGAAGTATTTTCCACATGACTCGCAGCTAGGACTGTTCAGACTTGCCAGGTGATTACTACAGGACCAGCTTTTTAGTATATTTTCCACCATTTGAAGCTGTATATTGTGTTACCACTCCAAGTTCAAATTAATTAAAATTAAAATAAAAACAACAGGACACGGCTTAACCCTTTCAGCGCGGGGAACGTGTTTAGCTGCACTGAAAGAATTTTAAAAATTATAATGGCTGTACACCCATAACATAGGTATTCAAATGAAGCAGAAACAGCTAACTAAGACATTGTCATTTCCACCCACATGAAGGTGTTGGTCCACATACAGTTATAAGTGGTTTATAAATCAGGGATGGGGTGATAGTAATATGTAACAGTAATAGTAATAATACATGTAAAAAATGGTCAATTAATAGATAATAGTATTCTACTTTTATTTTACACTTTACTATTTTCGCTTGATTATTCTTATCAATTTAACCTATGCCACTAATTATAATTTCAGAAATATACTTAATTAATAAATTGATTTTTTGTCAATTATTTATCAGTTAAAATGCGTAATTATATATATAACATGATAATTTATAATAGTTCTCTTGACGCCCACAGATTGTTATGCATTGTTATGCACATTCCATTATATTTGTTTATACAGCTTAATGTGTGAAGAACAACACACTTCAATTACCGTTATATATGGTCAATGAAGCGTGACTTCATATCGTAATGCCTAAACATTATCAAAACAAGTCATTGCCAGGCCCCCTTGGTCAAACACCTTTGATCTTCTGGCTCTAATGGTCAGGACCATTGTATGGTGTACAGACAGTGTTATGACGGCGATAATCGCAAGTTGACGAAACATTATCACCCTAACGGTCTTAGAAACCACATTAGACTATGCCAAAACAAATTTAAACATGGTATTAAATACAAACATATCATTTATAGAAAGAACCATTAAATGTTTTATCGCACAATGGTTAGCCATCATCAAATAAACAATTTTTGTCAGACTGATATGCTGGTTATCTGGATCCGTATATAAAATTGATATGATTTGATGTTTGTTATTATAAAAATATTAGAAAATATATGATAGCAATACAACTTGTTATCTCTTTGGAAATGGTGACGAAACGTTATTGTAATACGTGTAGTATTGGTAATAGATAGTAGAGTAACAGTAATAGTAATATAACTCAAAGACTGTAATGGTAATAGCAATAGAAGAATTTAAATGTAATAGTAATAGATTGTATGTAATATATCACATGTCTGTTATAAATGTAACTCAAAATTTAAAATAAATAATATCAAGTCTCTTATTCGCATGCTAGGTCCCCTTGAAACTTGCTGGTTACTGTTACAACATACAATTTTATAAACTTCAGCACTCCTGGTTCACCATATGAAATCACATGTTCTAGTGTTCTACATTTAAGACAAGTTATAAACATTTGAAAAAAAATTGGACACTCAGAACAGAAGTATGCATTCTGTAGTTCTGTTCTAATTAGTGACTAATTATATTTTCAAATATAGCATTAAATTTCTACCATTGTTTCTTGATTGCAGGATATACTTAGATATGTATGATGTGCTGGGGAAGAAAGAAACACATATTAAGAACAGCACATTAGAGCTTCAGGGTTTACAGCTACGATATCACGGTGCTACAATATGTCCTGATATAGATGAAGATGTATCCCATGTCGTCATTGACCAAAAGTATGTATTTCATTTTTTTTCAGAAAAATAAGTTAATTGACCCCTGCTTAGGAGGTGCCATAAAACAATTAATATTATTCCTAAACCAGATTCCAATCTTTTGTTTGATTTCCAACCTTTGAATATAACATTTAAACCTGTGTTTATTTTATAATGGCGTTTATTTTAATAAGAACACTATCCCGCTGTTGTTTATAATTTGCTTGTGCTTTTAACCCTTTCAATGTGGGGACCGTCTTTCTGACGTCTGTAGACGACAGATTCAAACGTATAAAGAAAAACCCCGCATTAAAATAATTAAAATATTTCTAATGGCCGTGGACCCATAACATAGGTATTTAAATGAAGCAGAAAGAGCTAACTAAAATATTTATGATGATTTCAAATTGAAAAAACCCTTTGGTCTCTATGGTTCTTGCAAAAATAATTCAGCAGTTTAACCCTTAAAGCGCGGGGAACGACTTTAGACTTCAGAATCTGACGTGTGTTGAAGTCAGATTCAAACGTATAAAGACGTATTAGGAATAAAAATATTTCCAACGGCCATAGACCCATAACATATGTTTTCAAGTGAATTGGAAAGAGCTGACTAAAACACTTATGATGATTTAAAATTTTTTTTTAAATGTTTGTCTCCATGGTTTTTACAGAAATAATTCAGCGCTTTAATCTAATCAGCTAGGCATATTTCCTCTTTTTCATTCACCTTGCTGACAAAATTCTCATCTCAAGGTCATTAAAAATTGACTGATTTTATAAAATACCAAAGTATAATAAAATTAAAATGAACATCCTTATTTTGAGTGTGGAGGAAAAATTAGGCAACGCCCGATTTTCTGATATTTTCTCATGAAAATTGACTGTTCAGCTCTTTTCGTAATGCTGCACTGCTTACAGATTTGCCATAAAACACATCACAAAATACACGTTGCTCTTATGGAATGATTGTATTTTTAATCTCTCTAACAAACAAACCAGTGACCTGGCTGGTTATGGCAACTAATTCAAACTCTATCAAAAATTTCCATCAATTTCATTAAGTAGGTAGAAGTGTTGACCTAATTATTATGATATATTAAACTGTTATTAATATTTTATCTCCAGGGACAGAAATCGTGTACAGAGTATGAGGCTGATGAACCGTGGTCGAGCCAAAAAGTTTCACATTGTGGAGAGCGGCTGGGTTGATGACTGCATAGAAGCTGATAAACTTGTGAATGAGAGGGAATACGAGCCATCTTCTTGATCAATGTTGAAGCAGAGGAGCATTTAGCCCATGTGCTGCTGAATTGTTTTTTTTTTTATTTATTTAGAGCCACAATTTCCAGTTTCAAAATGATGAAAAATAAACATTTCGCAAAATTCGCCTTCCCAACGAGTTACCGGGTAACATTTATAGTGCTGAGATATTTTGCTTAACAGTGCAAAGAACTAAAATTGGTCACTGAAAGGTGATAAATTACTTTAGTTCTTTCAGCTTTGCTTGAATATCTATGTGATGGATCTATGACAATTATAAATATCGTAACCCTTTCAGTGTTAGAGATAATGTTTAATGTCTGATTTTGACGTAAATAGTGAGATTTTACACAGAGGCGAAAGGGTTATTCAAATATGTTTTAAGACATAAGTTTCAGGTGACCTTTTTGCTCCTACAGTAGAACCTGCAGCCACTCTTGTGAGCAGCCAACCTCCTATGGGAGGCCACTTGGCCATTCCTCAGAATTGAACATTGTATACAAATGAACCTCCTATCTGCAGCCACCTGCGTTAAAAGGCCACTTTTCCTGTGTCGCAAGTGTGGCTGCTCAGAGCAGGTTTTACTGTACACAATATCATGATCATGAATACTTTGGTCGCTGTATAGAATCAAAAGCTTTTTAGAGGCCTGTTTTATCTAGCCTTTTCAACTGTTAAGTTTATAAGTCTTTATATTTCGAAATGAGTTAAAAGGTTATGAAATATAATGCAATTGTTCAATTTTGTAGAATTTATATGATATTATGTTAACTCTTAACCCTTTCAGGCCTGAATTTACCATTGTCATCTTCATTCATTACAAGCCGTGAATTGCTGTCGCAATTCTCGCCTTGTAGTGAATGAAGATGACTTGAAGATAGTGGTAAATGAAAAAAAAATATTGTTATTAATAAACAATTCCATGAAAATTTTCGTTCTTAAACACCTAGATTTTAGGAAATGAAGTCATTCTTTAGAAATTCAAAACGATGCATTGATGTATCGTGAGGGTTTAAAGGGTTAAAGCGCTAAGCATGACTATAGTGGTTTTTAATCTGTTTTAGCCATTTAAATAACACTTATTGGTAATGAAATGTGTTTAACCCTTTAAGCCCACATGATGCATTAAAGCATCATTTTACATACCTGAAAACAGACTTAATTTTCCTACAGCTAGGGGTTTTAAAACGAAAATTTCCATGAAACTGTTTTACCAATACATGACAATTTTCTTTAATTTTTAAACCACATCAAGTCATCTTCATCCACTACAAGTCGAGAATTGCGACAGCAATTCGCGGCTTGTAGTCGATGAAGATGACATTAGTAAATTTCGGCCTGAAAGGGTTAAACATTAAAATTTGCAAATGTCTGTTTTCAAATTAAACAGATAAGAGAAACTTTCACCCACTTGAAGTTGCGGGTCGCCCGTAGCGAGACACAACTTTAAGTGGATGAAAATTTAACCCTTTCGAGCCTGAATTTACTATTATTCTCATCCACTACAGGCCGCGAATTGCTGTCGCAATCCTCGACTTGTAGTGGATGAAGATGACTTAAAGTGGGTGGCAAATGAAAAAAAATATTGTTATTACATGTATTAAAAGAGTTTCATGAAAATACTGACTGTTTTCATCTACATGCAGGTGTGCATTAAGATTTGTTAATGCATTGTGAAAAAAGAAAAAGGCAGCATACTGATTATTTATTATTTTTTGTCATGTCATTTTTATTGTATATTATATACATACATTGTATATTGTTATAAACAGGAAATAAATAACATTAATATCACGAAAATGTCTTGAGATTTGTATGATTATTCTCAAACTAGGATCTAAATAGAGACAAAACTTTTTGTTGACTTTTTTAAAGTGAAAAACATCAAATTATAAGGGTGGCTTGCTGAAAAGTTTACAAGAAATTCCCAGATTTGTGCATTGGGTTATGATCTTAATATACCCTGAACTCGTAAGTCTTTGAAAAAAGTCTAAATCCACATGTCCCCTGCGCAGTAGGCTCCACCATGTCTTAATTCGTAGGATTGGTGTAATTTTGTCTTGCTGAAAACTGTTCACGCCAGCAAAGTAATGAAAACTAAGCTTTCTTTCATTTAAAGCTGGAATTGCTACAAATGACGAAAAAGTATGTTTATTTATTTATGCTAAAATTGGTCACTGAAAAGGTGATAAATTACGTTAGTTCTTTCCGCTTTGCTTGAATATCTATGTGATGGATCTATATAATGTAACCCTTTCAGTGTTAGAGCTGATGTTTAATGTCTGATTTTGACGTTAATATAACACAGAAATCGGTCCCGTTATAATTATTAGATTATGCAATGTAGTGCAATTATTCACTTTTGTACAATTTATGTGATATATGTTAACCGGTAACTCATTCCACATGGACAGAGCCCGAGATATCTCGAGCGAGCTCCTTCGACGGTAAACTCCGTCCCGAGATAACTTGTGTTATGTGACGTCATGAAAAGTACATTTTTAGTAATATCCCATCCACAGAAACATGTATGTACTGAATGTGCCGTCTTGGATAAGTTAAAGTGCTAAGCACGTGGTGGTTTTTAATCTGCTTTATTAAAAAAGGCATGAGAAGGCACTTCAAGTTCACTATAGGCACACAGGAGAACGTCGCAGGGTTCTGAGATGATAGCATGGGTGCTTTTGGAAAGCAAATTGTGAAGCATAAGAGCCATTTAAAATGTCTGAGAGATATTAGATGATCGGTGAAGCAGGTCATAATGTCCACTGCTAAACTCATGTTGGCCTCCATGCTAGCGACCTTGTTGTTTTATATTAGGTATAATAAGTGTTTATATGAATATTCAATATATATGTATAACATATGTGGTTTAATGCTTATATGTAGCATACATGTGCAAACATATGCATATGTATGTATATATCGACATGTAATGTATCTTGTATCATATAACACAGCAAGACTTTTTGTGTGTGAATGAAGCCTACTTGTTACACAAATCATATAAACTAATATGGTTATGTGAGGAAAACACATAATTATGACAAAAATAACTGCTGTGGGCATAAATTGCCTATTAAACATAGAATCACTCGTATATTACGAGGCTTCAATTCAAACCACAGTAATGTAAGTCAGCCCAAGATGTATTGATTCTCAAAGGAAAAATAATTAAAAAGTAGGCTATTTCAGCAGTCACAGTCATAATGGGGACGCACATCATAGCATGCTCGGGTAATACGAGCAAAGCTGTCAGATGCTTCCATAGTTGTTGCCACAGGCATCTAAAATGGATGAGTGATGAATTGTATCTCATAGGCCTATTTCTTCTTAGAGTGAGATGCAATTCATTACTCATCCATTTCAGATGCCTGTGATTATTACCCATCTAAACTTCACTAAAGCTTGTGCTCTGATAATACCCAGAACATGCCATGACACATATAGTGATTATGGCAATCATATCTGTTAATTCTGATAATTTTGTTTTAGAGTCGTTCGTGTTATTTTGATTTGGATTCGTTTGTGATTAGCTTGCATGTGCTGTACTCTTTTTGTGCCTTATGTTTTATG
This sequence comes from Flabesymbios commensalis, assembly GCA_964017125.1. Classification (NCBI taxonomy): domain Eukaryota; kingdom Metazoa; phylum Annelida; class Polychaeta; order Terebellida; family Flabelligeridae; genus Flabesymbios; species Flabesymbios commensalis. The sequence goes on from OZ024902.1 coordinate 11,281,435, forward strand.
TTTTATGTAGGCCTATAACTGACGATATACATAGTCATGAAAATACATGATATAGAAATGATATTTTTGAGGCTTGTTTAATAAAAGCTAGTATTATCCATACTGTGAACGTTACTGTTAGTATGCGGCATATTTGAAGGCTGGCTCGTACCAAACATAGATAAAATATATACTATGTAATTATTTATATATAGCTTTAGTATTTTGCTATCTGTGACAGTATGTATACATGTTGTGTAGCAAAGGTTTTAAGAGACAAACCCATATTATATAATATCCCATATGAGACTATCAGTTGTTTTGTGTTAATACGACTAATATATCATGTTTAGGCCTATAGCGACTTCAGGTCATTATGACCAATCAGCAAAAACAGATATATAAAATGACATTTTAATACACTAATGTTACCGTTTGTATGCACAGTTTGTAAGATCCCTGATAAAAATATATTCCACCGATACCTTCGTATACTATTTCGATTTGATTACCAAATATCTCCACATTAGTAGCTGCAATACCAAGTAGCTTTCTGTAAAGTAACATATACAAGCTGATACACAACTTGCATTATGGTTGCTAACATGTGGAAATATCAAAGAACCGATTGAAAATATTTCAGATTGTTCCATGCCAGTGTTAACATGGCTGATGGACCACACTGTGCATCTTACAATCCATATCAGAATACGAATTATATGTTTAACAATAACAAAATCAATCACAATTAAATTCCTCAATTGTTTGGCAATAATATACATGTATATGCTCCTATACATATAGTCAGCGCGTACATGAAGTGAATCTCTTCAATGTGTTCTTGTTTTGTATGCCACACATTAGCTTGCCACAAATGATATCCTTGTTGTTTTTTCAAGCGCATCAGACACACCTCTCTCCTTAACTGTCACTCTAATTTCTGTTCCTCCAAAATAAAATGTTACATCAAATCTACGGTCTCGACCTTTTGATGTGTCTGGTGATGGCACACTCAAATAGCCAATTTTCTGAGTATCTATGTCATCCACATAGATTGGATTTTCCAAATCTGATGAGTAGAAATTGAAAGGAAATTCAGTTGTTGATTCGTTCAAAGGTTTATATGTTTTGACAACAGAGCTGTCAAGGTCTATTGCACTATTTTTTTTAACAAAAACATCTAGGCAATCATTACAGTGCTCCTTGCCATTTTTTATGAATTTTCTTTTAATGTCATGCTTCAGAGGATCAAACTTTGGCTCATAGTCGACCCCATAGGTTTTACGAGCGATTCGTGTTCTGACATAATCGGGTCTCAAACCAAACTGTACGGCTCCCCTCAGAACAGCCAGAGCTGGTTCCTCGGGAACCAGAACCTTAGCCTTCCTTCCAAAATTATTTCTTATGACTTTTGTTAAATAGTGTGAACTGCCTAATCCACCAACCATAAATATATATTTAATTTTGGGCGTTTGTTGCATCACTTCCCGCACACACTTGACAATCGCGTTCAATGTTGGTTGAAAAACGGCCTGCATTGCAGCGTCTGTAAGGGTAAGAGTAGCCTCATCTTTATCCAACAATACTCCAAGACTTCTACTATCTTCGGAAGAATCCAAGATGTTCCCTCCAGTTTTTTCTCTATATTTTCTGTCAACAGCCATAGACACGCTGAATATATTGTAATTTTGTGTCAGGGATGGTGATGCTGTCCTCTTTGCTTTTTCAAAACTATGCTCTATATTTAGCCAATGAATTGAACATTCCTCCTGCAATGTTTTTATAAAATCTTCACCCCATATTTTTTTCAAAATTTGTTTAAATTTTGCATCCACATTAGTACCCCCAACTGCCTTTCCCGAAGCTGACAGTACCTCTTTCACATTCCCACTGGAAATAACCTCTTGAACTGTAATGTCTACTGTTCCACCTATAACAAGAACAAACACATAACATACACACACTAGTATTTCTATACCATTGCAACCTGTAACAATTATTATCTTCGCATTAAAGACTGTTTATTTCTATGTGGCATCTTTGAAAATGACAGTGATTTGCGGTTCAGTAATCTGAGAGAAAAACAATATCGATTTTTTTTAATATTGATTTATTTACGTTGATGGCATTTTATGAGTCAGAGGCAGCCATATATATATGACAAATTTTTTTAATAACTTCTCTGATATGGGTTGTAAAAAATTATCGCGCAAATTAATACGCGGTATTTTCGAGATAACATACAAACATAACCTACATGGAACAAATTCCAAATGTAAAACCTCTCAATTGAACCTTTCATAGATATGTCATTAAAATAATCCCCCTGTGAACATCAGCGACAATATTAGCACTAGCAAGTACATATTAATCACAATATAAACTCTTTGTCGATATTATGATGTCGCCAAACAGTAAACATGTTGATGGAAATTTGTCATTCTTACGATTAATTCGAAGCACAAACTGGCTCATTTGTTAGACAACACGTCAAGCTCATATCCCTGTGACCAGATGCGTGCACAGCTTTCCGCCAAGGGGGGGGGGGGATGAGGAGGTAAAATTTTGAAAAATATGGGGGTTCCAGGGGCTCGCTAGAATTTTTTTCAAATCTGCAGCTCAAGGGGAGGGGGGGGGGGGGGTTACGACCCCTTTGACCCCCCCCCCCCTGTGCACGCCCCTGGTGACACCAGCCTAAACTCATGTTGGCGTTCTGGCTGCGACCTAAAACACACCCTTAAACGTAAGAAAGCGCGAGGCAAAGCACAGTTAAAGGAGTAGTCAACCGTGTACAAGCAGCGGGACACATGTGTACCCAGAAAGCACCACGCTGATTACAGAGATAGAAGCAGCTTGGGTACAACTAAAACCAGAAACGTAAATAGAGGGGTCTAGTACTTTAAAGGTATCTTAGAGCACATAGGTTTATAATTCTGATTTTTCGCAGGAGCCAAGCCCCCAACGGGTTAAGGTGGCCGCCATTCATATCAGTGTCTAAGCTAACAACTGCCTAGTAGCGTAGAGACATATTCATTACCACGAATGTGGAATTCATTTATTATTTTTTTAAGTTGATTTGAGAATAATTTGATATAAAAAAAAGATATATTAATGGTAGTTTTGTCAAAAATTAGACATTTTTAATAGGCCTATATGTTAATAGTCTTAATAATAATTTTCTGTAAAAATCTCCTAACAAGCAACACATCTACGTCAGGTATTGGCAATGATCTACCCTTATTATTTTGTACATTCTAACCAGGTGATAGAGTTCAGGTGTGTCAGCCATTTTGGTTAATATCAAAATGACCACCAGCCGGAGAAAGCTTGTCAACATATATGGTGATCGGATATCATCGAAACAATTTTAAATGCATTTTTTCTATGGATGTCTGAGTATGGAAAGTCCATTTCTAATGTTTTTTTACTCGATATACATTCAAGTTTACCTCTTAATATTACTTTTTAAATTAGACTACATAGATTATAGATATAAAGAGTAAATTTTATTATTTTTGGATAAAGATAGGCCCACCGATACTAGTGTTTTCTGCAAGCGACACGCTATACCAACAAATATGGGTCTTAATGTTTTCACTACACACGAATGTGGATAACTTAAATAACCAGTAGTTTATCAGGTACGGGGGCGACTCCCATGGAGCATTTATTATCTCGACAAATCTATCAAAATAGAACATTGAGGTCTGCCGACCTCCAATACAGCTCAATCAAAATAACAACTTGATAGTTACTTGATAGTTATTTAATTGTTACTCCTATAGAAATTAGCAACCATATTGTATTCGTGCCGAAAAGCGAAGAAGAGGAATGCAACACAGAGACAAATTATATAATTATTTCACAATGTATGGATGAAGCATTTGTCATACATGGTGCTCAGATGGGTATAGTCTCATTATTTCCCAATTTTTAAGACTGCTTCAGCATTTATGATGAAACATGCAGTGGACATTGTAAAGCAATGCAATAAATTTTCTCAACCCTGTTCAGACGCCTGTCCTTGGCGCTGAGCAGCCACTCTATGCGAATTATGACGAACCACCGGTCTACATTAGAAAAAGGTGATTTTTTATTTGCACTAACTGGGTCCGCTGGTTATCTATTGAAGTCCTTTGATATGATTAAACTTCTTAGAAAACATCCTGCAGCAGATGGTGGATATGAAAAAGAAAAATCATATATGAAATTTGGACCGAAATAAACAACCCTTTTCTTGAGACAGCCCATAAGTTTGGTGCTCTTGATACATGTGACGTTATGGAAAATGTAGCCTTATGTCTATACAAAATTAATGCAGTTGGCAAAATTATGATGCATGCACATGTCTTATAAACTAGGGCGGGGGCCCTCGGGTAGTGGTTAGCACCGCTGCCTTTCACGCCAGAGTTCGGGGTTCGGTTCCCGGTCTCGGCGGTTTAAAAGAAACAAAAATGTTTCTTCCCCATCCACGTGAGAAAGTCAGTATTGTGGAGAGCCTCCGTGACCGAGAGGTAGCATGCTCGACCTCAGACCGCCAGGGCCCGAATTTCTAATCCTGTGTCTGGAGGATAGTGTCATCTCACCATCCTCAGGAGGTTCTCCTGGCCCAGTTTAGCCTATATGTGCACAAAGGTGGCCTAAAGCCCAATTCATTTCATTTTGTCTTATAAACTGTTCCAATTTCACATGGGATAAACACGTTGGCGCTGGCCAAACAATAAAACAACATTGCGTCAACGTTTCGTGTTTGATGCAATTACAACAGTAAGTTCAATATTAAAATGTAGCATTTCAAAGGTTCTACTGTTTCTCTCAAACACCCAATGTTGGTTCAATGCTGAGCAACCCTCAGCATTAATGGCGGCCTTGAGCTGACGGTGTAAGAGTTTGACCATGCCGTTCGACTGGGGGTGGTAGCTCGTTGTGCACTTTCTGATAATGCCGAACTGGTTACACAAATTATCCCACAATCTTGATTCGAACTGAGCGCCTCTATTCGTGGTGATAGTGACTAGAGTCCCAAAAGGAGCTATCCACTCGCTGAAGAAAGCATCGGCGACCGTTTCGGCTTTAATGTCTACTAATGGTAAGGCTTCCGGTTGCCTGGCGAGCCCGGCCAATTTCATTTATGGCGGGGTCGAGGCCAAGGTTCTTATTCACGTGACTTTCATGCCTGTGCTATTGAGGGCTATGAATAATTTTCTGGGTCAAGTCATAGGAAATGCATCAGAGGGGAAATACAATACTGTAAACAACTCTTCATCCGGGGAAGTGACCTTTCAATAATGCCTGAATTCGGTGATTACCCTATTTTCATCCAATTATAGCAGCTAGTCATTTGCCACTGGGGCATACCAGAGGCTACATGAAGCTCGGCCACGTCGCGTAGTTTGGCTCTGGGAACCAGAGTAGGCTTCCGGCCAATGCGTGAAACGATTGACACAAGTCAACAAATATTTGAAACCGTCGCAGTATTGTAAGGGACCGACTATGTCGATAGGGACGTAGTCAGATCTCTCTGTTTGCTCAGTAATCTTTCCAAAAAACGGTTTATTATGACAAGAGATCTTGGAGGTCTGCCAACTTTTGCAAGATCGGCACCAATTCGCGACGTCTATATTCATGCCGTGCCAAACAAATCTTGTATTGATAAGAGGCTTCGTAGCTCTTTGCGATGGATGTCCTAGCCCATAAAGGCTCGTAAAAAAAATTATCCAGAATTTAGCTGTGACATACGGTCTAGCATGTCCTGTCGACACCTCGCACCTTGCCAAAATATTATCAAATGATTTAGGTAGCTGAAAATTTAGCGTAGAAGACGATAAATATCGTAACCGTGTAAATTTAGCGTCGAGGGCCTGATTTCACTTAATTCTCTATAATTGATTACTGAAGCACTGCCTATAGCTGATACAGATGGCCGCGATAAAGCGTCGGCTACGAAATTTGTCTGATGGCTCGACCGAAATTTGGTAATATGCCCAACGATGTGGATCTTTGAGAAAACTTTAGCGTAAAAAACTGTATGTGTGGTATAGGATATCTATCCGGCACCGGTTGGGCGTTCAAGCTTCTGTTGTCACCGCATGGTCTCCAATCTCCGTTTTCTTAGGTACCATAGGAAGCGCTGACGACTATTCGCTGTTGCTTGGCTCTATACTGTTTAGTTTTATTATTTTGTCAAACTCACGTTTCGCAGTAACCAACTTATCGGGAGCAAGCCATCGTGCAAAAACAGGGTGGCCTTTTGTCACGATTTTATGAGTGATGCCGTGTGTCACAGTCTGGCCCTTTGCCATAGTGCGGGTCAGTTCAGGGACCTGATCAAGAAATTCAGTGTATTTGTTTAGAATACAATCTATTCGGTTAAGTGATAACGGCTTTATTGACGATAAAGTAGCGTGTATAGCCAAGCCAGTTCTTATGTTTCTCAAACATCTACCTTGCAAATCGACAAGTGGACTATAGTGTATCAGAAAATCTCTTATGAGACCGAAGTCAACTACTCGCTTACAAGTACCGTAGGCATAGTGATGGTAGTGTTGTTAGCTGCAACGAGGGGTAAACTACTAGTGTCCACTGTCCCGTTAGCGCAAGACTTGGGTAAAACACTGATTGCAGCCCCCTTGTCAATCAAATACTTACATTTATTTTGTTTGTCTGCGACGTACAATAGCCTAGAGGGAGATGACGCAAGAGTCGCTACTTCCCGCTGGCTCATCATTTCATAGTAAAAACAAGGTTCACTGCACAAGCGCGCCTTATCACTGAAAGTTTGTCGTCGGGAAAGATCTTCTAATAATAAATAGTCCAATGAGTTTAGCACTCTCAATAACTTGAATCTCAGCAACCCCTGCTTGAATATCTTTTGCGTCGTTTGTCGACCAAATGAGCCCTGATGGGAACCGGCATCTGTTGAATAAAAGCCTGGCGTATTATGGCCTTCCCGACAACTGCAGACGCTCCGAACCCAGCTGTCTTCTGGAGTCGTCTGAGGAAATGAGATGAACTGTCCGATCTTGGCTTCTCGCTTGAGATGACCTTGTTAACTCGTTCCGGCATTGTTAACCCTCCGCGCTCGATCAAAACGTTTGCGAGGTTAGCATACTTGTGCGTTTGAAAAGGTTGTAGTAAAACCTCTCTCACATAAGATGCTACTTCTCTTGAAAGGGCAGCACAGGTCAATCTGTAGCGTTCGTCATCGTCTATGATGTCGTGTAAATAGAATTCTGTTTCAATCTGATTAAACCAAAGAGATAAACTAGAGATGGACGGCTTGATGATTCGCTCCTTGAAAGTTTGCTCTGTGGTCGATGATTTCGAGCGATTCATAAAAAATCTGATTTCACTCTCTTATATTCTGCCTCTGTATTTTTCAATTCAAACGTATTGGCGTCACTGAGAGGAAAATAAGAGTCTTTAGGTCGAGTGCCTTGATGGTCTGGAGGTGTTAAAATGAAACCTTCACTATTGCCTCTGTCTGCCATTTTGAAATTGTATATTTGAAATTATTTAAAAAGTAAAGCATTTAAGTCTCCAGGCCTATCGGCTATTGTGAAGTACTCAAGCGTGTTTGAAATGGCATGCATGTTAACCGTGCCAGTCTATTTCGGACATCACTTCCTATCACGAGCGGATTATATGCACAGCAAATTGTTGATATATTTCTTGAAATATGTTGAAGCTGTGTAGTATGATGCATATGAAGTAGTGTCATGAGACGAATTGTAGACTGCTGGGGCTGCTGAGTACTATTATTGAGAATATAAGTTCAGTTGAGTAGTTGCACTTCTGACGTAGTAGACGTGCTATTACAGTTTATTATTAATTGACATACACATCGAATTTGTGAGGATTTTGGGTCATCTGATATCATGTACAAATGCCAAAAATATTTGCTAGGATATTATTCTAATCTAGAGTGCAGTATAGGGTTAGTAATTCGATCTTTTTCTAGGAAGTCGAAAAACGACAGCAATATAAATAGCCTAGATAACACAACTGTCAAGTCATATACAGTAGACTCCCGCCAATGCGGTCAAGTACGGGCCAGAATTTTTTGACCATAATGGCGGTCCAACCGCATTAGTGATCGGGCAATCAATACCACGTGGCGTCCTGCTATTTGATATCAAATCAATTATGTCTATATGCTCCAAATAATGAAATGAATAATAACAATAGTAAATTTATTAAGTTTATTGCAGCTGTTTAGAAAAACAGTGTTTTATTTAGTGCAAAGTTAAAAGTGATTATATAATTATGCACAATTAAATTTAAAAAAGTATTTTAATGATAACATTTTTTTGTAATAAATGTCACAAAACAGCTTACTGCAGTTTGAAAAATGAATTGATGGAGAATTGTTGACCAGTGGATTCTATTTTCACATGAGAGTCTTGAACATAGAATGTAGAATGCCATCTAGGCCACGGTTTGCTGTTATGCACGCTTACTCGCAGATATGATTATGGTTATGCGCAGCATAAAAAATAATGATTGAATGATTTCTCACTTTCAAAAGCGTATTCTTATATCGGCTTGTGAGCCCTGTTCATGGCTTCCCAATGTGTATTAGTCACCGTGATGGAGTAACAACTCCGAGTTGAGATGCCATGTTCGCGGAGTTAAAATGGTATGGAGCTAATCATGTAAGGGAACTGGGAATGCAATTTCAAAGGAGTGTTCCGATAAGAAACTAACAGCCTACCATTGTCTTCTTATTCGCATTGTTTAAAGTGTTTGTACTAGAGTTAGGTGTTAATATGTGTCCCCTCACTGCCGACGGTTCGCGGAAGGTGCGAACGCAGACTTAGCTGATCATTAACCCTTTAAGCCCATATGATCCATTAAAGCATCATTTTAAATCCCTGAAAACAGACTTAATTTTCCCACAACTAAGGGTGTTAGAACGAAAATTTCCACGAAACTGGTTCACCAATACATGGCAATTTTCTTTACTTTTTCACCCACTTCAAATCATCTTCATCCACCACAAGTCGAGAATTGCGACAGCAATTCGTGTGGCTTGTAGTGGATGCAGATGACAATGATAAATTCAGGCTTGAAAGGGTTAACCTTATGCGTCCCGATATAAAATAATCTACGTCTATTATTTGTAATAAAACTTAACATGTTAGTCCAGTTGCCGTCCATAGAACCTAGAAATTGTGAGAAGTGTAAGGTTTTTTGATTGATTCATATTCCCAATGGGTCAATGAACAAATTCAGCTTTGTTGCCCAGACGGCAACTTTGGGCAACTTTTTTAATTAGCATAATTAACATAATTAGCATAATTATCAATGGGGATTAATGCCAAATGTTAATTTTAAACCAGTGGACGTACACAAATCTCCAATAACACATTTCCATATAATTCGGACCTAAGGAATTCATTTCTGAGGTTAATGGTAATAAATAGATCCAGGTCAAAGGTCATGATTATGATGCAAATCAAACTAAACTGACCAATAATTTGAAATGGGCAGTGCCCAGTAAGTCCACGACCTAATCAGTGTAAAAGAGTAGTTCCCGTTAGACATAAATAATTTGCAATTTAATCTGAAGTTAGACTCAACAGAATTGAGTGTATGCCTAAATATATAGGCCTACATATCTATATCAGCATTATACCATAGGCCATACCATATGTTGTTTTGCATGTAAGGCCGTTTTCTTTTAGGGGGTAGGCCTATTAGTAATACGCTATATATTGATATAGATTATAAAATGTAATTATTGTGTTAGCAAACACGAGAATGACCATTATATTTTTCTTATTATTTAGAGGATATGTGGACATAGGCCAACAATTGTTCTATTAAAACAGTTGGGTTATTTTGCTTCACTATTACAATAAGTGTGTGCAGTCTGGATGCTCAAACCCTTAGACAATGCAGCTGTACCCGAAAACACACCCTTGAATACCCCAAAACACACCATGCTATAGTCTAATAATCCACAATATTCAAGACTCATTACACCAAGAAGCTTATGAAGTAAATTTCATCACTTGCGAACCTCCTGCAATCTGCCAAAGTTGGCGATGTCTTGAGTTGCTTCTGATCTGTGACACTCACCGAGCGACAGCCTTACACAAAAGCATTTGGAGACGAGGGCGACGATTATGGAGATCTAGATAGATATTCGTAGGGGGCAGGGAATTCAGTGTAAGAGCTTTTTTGCGATAGATGTTGTACCGGTGCAGTTGGCAATATATTCTCTGAGTAGACTGATAAGAAAAATGTCTGACCTATACCCATCTTGTTCCCCCAGTACCTCATCTAGTGCAGGAATATTGGTGTATTTTTACTGCTGGGACCTTGCCAAGGTTTCCACATGATAAAGAAACTGTGTCGCACTGTGCCAGATCTTAGCATTTCACTCTCAGCGCAATGACAGCATTGTGTTAATATCAAGCACTGATCTGTCCCACTTCTACATCAGCACATGTGCCTCACCTTTTTTTAGCAACTTTGAACATGTAGCTTACCAAGATTATTTCAGCCTCATTCTGATGTACAAGACAGTTTTATCTTCCCACCATGTTGATGTTGTGTCCATGACTGAAACTGCAGAGAAGTTGATTTAGCTATCGCTTGTTGGCTGTGGTTTATTGCATCGCTAGGTGAAAGTCAAGAAGTAAGTGTCAGTTGATATATTGCAGCACCCTCACCAGCTGTTCTCTGACGCTCATGATCTTTGGCACTTAATCCTTCATATGCCTATTGAGTAAAGATGATAAAGATAGTTGCACCTTGGTACTTTTCACCACTTGTGTGGCATGCCTTGCAACTGTCCGCGATGTCTGCCACTGTCCCTGACGTTCGCCATACGATGTGATCAACGAGAAACACATTTGGTTTTGGGACACTTTCGCTATCACTTCCCAGACGTTTCATCAGTACAGACGTGTCTCCCTTTGGCAGATATCCAAATTCATCGACCAGAGAATGTGGTACGGGGGAGAGTTCGTACCGGGTACCTAAGCACTGACAGGAGTTCAAAATGTTTCGCTGCTGCCCAATGATGAGAAAACGTGCAAACAAAGCATCTTACACAATTGAAAAAGTAACTTGTTTTGTGTACCTGTATCAACTATGCATACAGTTACCTCACGTGATGTCTGACAGTAGTATAGGGTGAGCAAGTCTTATTGGATTGACGGTGGAAAACGATTAGTGATCAGGAATGGGAATAAAAAATGGCCGCCACAATCCAAAATGGCCGCCAATCAATGGCCGCCAATCAATGGCCGTCGTAATCCAAAATGGCAGCCAATCAACCCTTTGAGCCCAAGAACTTTTTTTTTCCAATAAACCCTCTAAATCTAAGAGACAATTTTCAAGTTAACCCTTTAAATTCCAGGGTCAATTCTTTCAAATAGACCTTCTAAATCCAAGGACCAATTTTCAAGTTAACCCTCTAAACTTCAGGGTCAATTTTTTCAAATAGACCTTCCAAATCCAAGGACCAATTTTCAAGTTAACCCTCTAAACTTCAGGGTCAATTTTTCAAATTAACATTCTAAATCCAAGGGCCATTTTTGTCAAATTAACTTCTAAATTCCAAGGGCAATTTTTCAAGTTAACCCTCTAAATTCCAGGGCCAATATAAATCTGAATTATGATGAATCTCGGCGGTTGGCTTTCAATGCACACTGGCCCAACGTTAACGGATTAGGCGGCTCCATCGTCACTACAGGATTCACTGCCCCGCATTTGCATATCTCAGATCAGGCTTTATGTTTACACATGCATTCAGGGACCTGTGTTTAAATTCTAACAGCGCTCATGTAATAAAATACCCACACCAATTTTTAAATTAACCCTTAAAATTCCAGGGTCAATTCCAGGGTCAATTTTTCAAATTAATCCTTCAGACAATTTTAAGTAGACCCGATAAATCCTAGGGCCAATTTTGGTTCCTTTTCATCATGAACTAAATATATATATGAAGTTTGTAAATAGGATGCAGAAATTCGTACGTAGGAAGTAGCTGTCAGTCCCTTTCGGGCATCTTTGCAGTATGTGGGTTGTTGCCCGCCAATGCCTGCTGCCATCCATCGCCGCATTACAGTAGAGGCAGACAATCATGCCCGTCTCTGTACAGTTCTTGTACCAGCTCTAAAGACCATCACATTCTACACAATTCATACTCTTAAGAGTAGCTGCAACCGGCGTTTAAAAATAAAATGTTCGGAAACGACATCGTCTTTATACACACTTATTTTGTAACGGACGCTCACCTTAATGTCTTTAGGCTCGTATATTTTATAATGGTCGCTGATGTTCACCTTAGATAAAGTGGAATGAATTAATCGCTCACCTGAAACGTAGAGATTATCATACACACGTGTAGCCTCATTAACCACCGAAACGTTAAATGTGACTTATCTCACTTTGACTCTTCACCCGCGTCATGCTCGTATATTTTATGATGTACGTTCGTTGGGGGCACGTTCCCGTGACAGAGACACGCTGTTATCGAACCCTCGAGTACTGTCAGTGCCGCCAGCGTCTCACCAATGCTGGCTCAGCGCTGTTAGCGCTGGACTGACATTGGCACAGCGGTGGCTACACTGTGACAACATTAAAACATCATTGTTTCAACGTGTCTGTTTGCTGGGATGACCACTGACCGCTTGACTGAACGGGATATTAAGTCTAATTCCTGCATACTTAGGATATTGAGCTGATGTTGGTTTAATGTTGCAGATTACTATGGCTCTATTTATAACTTTCTAATGTTTTAATTTCACTATGTCATAGATCTACAAAGTTATTCTTCACATCTGCTAAAATAGCTTCAAATTTTGTATAATCTATCGGAACTTGTGAAATATTTTAAATTCACATCCAAATACGTCAAAAATTCTATAAATATTTTAATCTACTACTAAGTATTCCACATTTTCGAAACATTTAGCAATTTTCGATAAGTACTTATTGAAATAGTGTGCCTTTTCTTAAAATTTATGCGAATATGACAAGATATTTTAAGAGAATTTTAAAACATTTTCCGATTTTTCACTATGGACTTGTTAAAATAGTGTGGATTTTCTTATACGTAATACTAAAATGGTAAAATATTTTTCCACTCTGCTCTATGTGTCCTAAATATTTCCATACGTTCTTTACACCTGCATAAGCTATGCGAACTTGTAAAATATTTTATATCTAAGGACTTCAAAATTTAATAGATATTCTCAATTTACCAACTAAATGTGGTACAGTTTAAACTGTTCCAGATTTTTCGCTACTTACCTGTTAAAATAATGTTACATTTTCTTTCTGATATTCAGACTTTGTGATATTTTTAGTACTCTTCTGGATTTTCGACTTTTCAAAGCACCACAATTTTCAACTTCTGTCTTTTTAGTTCATACTCACTGATCGATTCTTCACACCTATGTAAGCTATGCGAACTTGTAAAATATTTTATATCTAAGGACTTCAAAATTCTATAAATATTTTAATTTATCACTAAAGTTGGCAAATTCTTTGAAACATTCAATGATTTTTGGCCTCACACTTGTTAAAATAATGTCCCACTTCCCTGTATGTATTACGCACTTTGTGAAATATTTAGTTTTATTTCCCGATTTTTGACTTTTCAAAGCAGCACATTTTCCGACTTTCAGCGTTTTAGGTCATACTTTATTGATCTATGCTGATATATTTAATTGGTTATGCATACGTGTCTCGATATTTCTGATTAAAATTAAGTTAAATATTTTCCGATTTCTTTGAGTAATGTACACCTATTGAAATATTTACCAAATTTGTTCAAGTGAGGTAAATTGCTCAAATATTTCCAAATTTTGTCCCATCAATGCACGTTTGTTGAAATATTTTCAATCTTTCATCTAATTTATATCAACCTGCATCCCACTTTTCTCAGTGATGCTTGCATGTTCAAATATTTCCCTTTCTGTTATAGTGATGTATACATGTAAAATGTATACCCATTTTCGGCTAACATATTTAACATTTGATCTAATATTTCATAATTTTCGTTTATATAATTCAGTCTTGTTGGAATATTTTCATGCTTTTGACTAAGGTAGGTGTACCTTTCTCCATCTTTATTAAGTAAAGTGTATTTAATTACTCAGTTTGTCTAATGGTGGCAAAATGAAATGAAATGAATCGGGCTTTAGGCCACCTTTGTGCACATATAGGCTAAACCGGGCGAGGAGAACCTTCTGAGGATGGTGAGATGATTGAGATGACACTGTCCTCCAGACACAGGATTCGAAATTTGAGCCCTGGCGGTCTGAGGCCGAGCACGCTACCTCCCGGTCACGGAGGCTCCCCACAATACTGACTTTCACACGTGGATGGGGAAGAAACATTATTTTGTTTCTTTCAAACCGCCGAGACAGGGAACCGAGCCCCGAACTCTGACGTGAAAGGCAGCGGTGCGCTAACCACTACCCTAGGGCCCCCGCCCGTCTAATGGTTGCAAACTGGTAAAATTTCTTCAATATTCACCTGAATGATACACACTTTATGTGAGGTAACCTGTATTCAATTTCTCACTTTAAATAACTAATACATATTTGTAAAAAATCTCCGATTTTCACCTATATGATAAACACTCGGTCAAATATTTTCTCGTCTATTTTCTATGTCTCAGGAGGGACCCCATTTTCGGCTAACATATTTAACATTTGATCTAATATTTCATAATGTTCGTTTATATAATGCAGTCTTGTTGGAATATTCTCATGCTTTTGACTAAGGTAGGTGTACCTTTCTCCATCTTTCTTAAGTAAAGTGTATTTAATTACTCAGTTTGTCTAATGGTGGCATACTGGTAAAAATTCTTCAATATTCACCTGAATGATACACACTACATGTGAGGTAACCTATATTTAATTTCTCACTTTGAATAACTAATGCATATTTGTGAAAAAAATCCGATTTTCACCTATATGATACACACTTGGTCAAATATTTCCCATCTATTTTCTATGTAAATAACACTTACTGAAATATTATGAGGTTG